>QLNU02007743.1:0-10257 GCA_006491805.2 Dysdera silvatica | reverse complement strand
GTCATTAATAGCAGTGCCGTTGCAGAAAAAATCCCCCCCATCATGCTCCATTTTCACAGCAGAACTTTACGCCATTTCCATGGCTCTTATATATATTTCAACTCATAGCTTAATTCCTTGTATAATTTGTACCGATTCTCAGGGCTTTTTAAAAGCACCGGAATCCTTTAAATATTCACCTCATCCTATTTTATCCAAAATCCATTCACAACTGCAGCACCTGCACGATTACTCCAATATTAAATTCTGCTGGATCCCTGCTCACATTGGTATCAAAGGGAATGAGGCTGCTGATGCAGCTGCAAGGGCAACGAACTCACCACTTGCTTCTAGCCAACTTCTTCCTTTCTCTGACCTGAAACCAATTATCAAGACCTGTGTGAATCAAAAGTGGCAAGAAGAATGGGATCATCAAACCAATAACAAATTGCGTAATATTAAACATACAATTGGTAACTGGCCCTCCTCATACCGTAAAAATCGGAAAGAGGAGGTTCTCCTTGCCAGACTTCGCATTGGGCATTCCCATCTCACCCATAGACATCTGTTGGAAGGAAAACCAGCACCAATTTGCCAAGTGTGCAATGAACCCATGAGTGTTTTACACATTTTAACTCAATGCCCCTATTATAGACTTGCCCGCACTCTTACTTTTAACTCTTCATCACTGTCTGACATTTTAAATGACCATGCTGACCATACGCACGTTTTAAAATTTTTAAAAAGTACTGGTTTTTACTACAGTCTTTGATTTTACCATGTTTGGCGCAGTATAGCCCAGATGCTCTTGCGCCATAAAAAAGCCAAACAATCAATTATTTTTTTAAGCTTTACAACTTTATAAAAAAATCGGAATTAATGCTAAATTTGTTAATAATTCTGATGCCAAGCAACAATAAATGTTATTTAGTAAAAAAAAAAAATAGAGACTCTTTGTTCCTGTTTCTCTTGATCCGCCAAAAATGAAATGCCTACAATTTTTGGCTAACTTTGACGCTCCACAACTCTGAAATCTCAGTCATCAAATTTACATGCTATATTTCAACTATAAATGAGTTTATTTTGTGATAATTTTACACTCAGTCCCTTTGGAGATATTCTGTGTTGGAAATCACAATTTATCGGCTTAAGGCAATGTCTAAGAGGATTTACGAAAAAGGAAAAGTTATTAGATTTAAACCTCCCTCAGCAAGGAGTTCGATAAAGGACCTGTGCAGAAAAAATATTAAAGCTGAGTCTTATTATCTTCATAGAAATTACAGTGCTCAAATTATGAATTTTAAGCATTTTAAACGCTTTTCTTACCACAGATTTTAAGCTATTTCCTTTCTACTTAGGAAAAATCGCTTAGGAGTCAGATTTAGAACATTTTATTCTGGGAAATTTTGTTTTAAAATTATTCCGATAGCTTTAAAAATAAAGGAGCTACACTAGTTTCCGTAAAACGCGATTTTCCCCAAAATCGCGCTACCCTACTGTTAAAAAATGGCCGCCAAAAGAAATGGTTGGCCATAAAAAAATTTAAACCACGGGTTGTAACTCTCAATGTACTAAGAAACACTTACGTAAAGAATTAGAAAAAATAAAAAAGTCGAGCAACACCGAATGGGTCAATCCATTTGAAATGAATTGACCGGTAACTAACGCAACTCTTATTGTTAGTAGCAGGTGGGGTGATTCAAAAGAAACAAAATGGTTCAAATATAAATGGAAAAATTCAATTTAATTTATTTTCGAATAAAATTCACTCAGGTTTTCACATGTTTTTAGGAGGAATGTTCTTAGAGATTGGTCGGCGAAAAGTGTTCGAAACAGTGAAACTGCGGTTAGATTAACTGGTCTTTCTTGAATGATCCTTATTATCTACTTCCATCCAAAACTTCATTTTTCCTCGTCTAAATTTTTCTACTATCACTCACGTTTGATCATCAATATATTAGTGTTTGAGTATTTATTTATTATTACCAATTCTATAACAAACAGTTATTTTGACACTGGCGTAAGGTTTAAAAACACGACGTTTCGTGAACTACTTTTCTTTGTCAAGTGAAGGCAGAATGCATTTGTTGAGAGTGGGGGGGGAAAGAAATAAAATAATAAAATTATTAATTTTTATAATATTAATATTAAGGAGAGATTCAATTAAACGCGTTGTGCTTAATAATAGCTGTCCTTCCATAATTACTGTACTTTAAAAGTAATCATGAAAGGAAAACTATCCGCAAAATCCAGGATTTCGGGAAAGGGAAACCAATTTGCCCCCAATAATCAATGAGCATGAGTCCATCCTAATGACCCATGCTCACTGATCTGAACTGCATTAATTATCGACTTAATTACTTAACTAGCCTTAATTAAATATTTACATATCATATGCATGCACACTGCTAAGCAAAGTGAAAAAGAATGTAACTCAAAAGAAGAGTTCGTAGTTTTTTTCAGATTTCCTTGTATTTAATAAAATAATAACACATAATTATCAATTACAAACAATTTTAGGTGGAGGGAAGCCACAGTTTTTCCTGGACAATAACTGCCTTTTTTAGACATAGTGCTAATACCCTAAATACATAAGTTGCAGTAGGGAATCATCTTCCCCTAACAGATATGTAGATATATATATTTCCCCTAACAGATAACAGACTTGAAGTAATTGTACAATTCTGGCCTTTTTTAAATCAACGTTGTTACTTTAATTACAAAAATTTGCTTACAACTCCACTATCGGTTTAATGGACACAAATCTTCATCGGAAACGAATGATTAATTAATTCCCTGATCTGTCAAGATTAATTATATAAAACAAAATCAATTTCCTAAACTTATTAAACTAGGACACAAAGAGGTTTTTTTAAAATTAAATTTAACAGAAGTGAAAGAATGGATATTTATTACTCGGGAAGGTAGCCAATGAATCAAGTTGAGGCCCATACCTCATCCCAAAAGTTACATGGTTAAGTTGAGGGCAAAAAAAAAAAAAAAAATATATATATATATATGTTCACTGGTTCAGAATCAGACAGGCAATACCTAAGAGTAGAATAAAGGAAAGGATAGGGTGGGGTTTCTAATCTCGAACCATAGACGAAAGGATAGATAAATAAAATACTACAATAATCGATTGGATTAAAAAAAATAAAGTAAAAATTATTAGATAAATAAAAGTAAAGAATTTAATTATTAATTAAAGTGAATAATAATGGACGTTAGTCACTAATTAAAAATATGATAAATGGTTAGCCCAAAATGTAAACGACGACCGAGAATAATTTTCTGTTGGTGACTAGGTTTCACAACATTTCCCATGTACGTTCATATTCACATAATTTACATGCACCTTATTTGCCAGGCCGAAAAAGGAAAGATTAATAATGACTAAACGTTTATTTAAAATATCTATGCAGAAGGCTGGCCGATTCATGGCATCCTCTTGAATTTTGGGTTTATTAAAACGCGGTTAATGGCCTAAGTCCTTTATTTAAACTTTCAGGAATCATAAATCAAGTTACCTATTTGTTGTCCCACTGGATTTATATCAGTTTCAAAAAGGCCCCCCCCGGTTGTTGGAAAAAGAACTTATGCTTGTGAACTGTGCATTGCATCAGTAAGGTCCAGGTAGATTAGGGTTTATAATAATGCTTATCGTCTTCCTTTATTAACTTTTCCACTGAGTAAACGTTAAGGGATGGCCATTATCAGGTTGTTGTTCATAAGGCCGTTGCTCCAATTGGTCTCTTTTCTTAAAAGCAATCAAAAGTGGTCGGCAGAATCGAATAATATTTACAATGTGTGAATTTTTGTGTCTCACGGTATACTATGTAGAAATTTTATGAGATGAAGAAATATGTTATTATGTAAGATGGTGTAATGTGGCCATCCATTTATTTGAATAATTAAAAGGGATAATTTTCATAATTTTTGCGACACGACACTTTCATTTGACATGCATTCTGCCTTCACTTCACAAAGGGAGCAGTTGGCTCCCGAAACGTGTTTTTAAACCTTACGCCAGTGTCGAAATAACTGTTTGTTATGGAATCTCCTGGTGAAACTCTGTATTGTTTCATCATTGCCAATTCTATAAAAAAAGGGAAAATATCGGTAGTTGTTTCCAAAAGCCCTGTGACAAGAAAATAAGGATAAATACATTATACTACGCTGTTTACGTTTTATTAAACTGTTGTAAATTGTACGTCAAATGTACAAGAATATTTTCAGGAAAGCGGATAAGTTAGGTATTAGGAACGTACTCCAAGAACAAATTGATATTTATTTATAGTCATACGATTGAAGTAGGGTAATATATTAAACATTTTTACAATTTAACACTAGAAGCGCCGTGGATTTTGATCATTTTGATCCTTCTTTAAAATTTCCCATGATTTATTTGAACATAGATTTGAGCATCAAAATTCATATATATATATTTTTTTTTGGTTTTCCTAAAATGCTTCCAGGTGTACTGCGACGATTTTTCTCATTTACATGTTAATTATTAAAATAAATAATGGTAGAAATACCTAGAACAGCCTACAGGGGTCATTTTGAACCTCATACGAAAAATGACCGATTTTCAAACAAATGTCGGTTTTTAAATGCCTGATGCTCGAAATGATTTTTTGAAGGGAAACTATTCCTGAAACAGCTACAATCGAGAACGGAACTCAACGCCACTTTCAACAGCAGTGTTTTCAGAGCTTTCAATTTTGATCAGTGTGTCAGTACTTTTCCGTATGGACAAATTAAATTTGTTTCAATGTTTCGTGCGAGTCCTATTTTTGCACTGCATAAAGTTGCGTGTGTGAAGAGAAATGGAAGGAGCCATACGGCAAGTAACCTCTTCACTTTCGATGATGACTTTTCATCATTCTAGGATGAAAAATGTTGGTTTAGGTTTATTTTACCACGCTTGAAAGAAAGTTTATTTCATTAGTTTTGAAACGCCCTGTGCGTGTAGTAATCAAGGGGAAAATCCTATGCCCTACCGTTAAACACATGAAGGGTAAATGTATTGCCGTGTTTGATTTTGAATATTTCCATTAAAATAAGTGTATGTCTACATACTAAATATTAATAATTTTGAACTCTCACTTTTCTAAAGAAAGTTGAGATTGTTTTATTGAGTAACTATTAACGAAGGGAGAAATTGTTATAACTTCTCTGAAGTTATAAAAATAGTTCAGATTTTTAAGTGCAAGGAAGTTCATCCAAACCTGAATGGATTTCTACATTAAAAACGGACTAATTATACTTAATAACAATTTAATTACATCAATTTTTATGTCATTATTAAGCATATTTGAATCAGTAACTAAGCACATAACAAGTATACAATGGAATGCAATGCATTTCTGCGAAATAGTTTTATTTATTTGCTAAAAATATGATTTTCTTTCGTTGGCAGACGTTACGGATAAATTAACAAACCTTTTGATGGCGTTTATTTCTTCGATATTTTGTCGATTTACTGTACTAATTAGAAGGTATTAAAAATAGCCAACTAACAAAACAGTTTTTTTTTTATTTCAAAGACACCATCCCAAATTTTGACAGCTGGGGCATATGATCAATTTTATGCCAGTGTGGTCAAATCTATATTGATCTAAGGTGGGTTTTTTAACCTGTTTTTTTTTGTTATGAGGTTGTTAGGGTGAAAATTTGTTTATTTTAGAATAAAATTGGTAAATTTGATAGTACTTAGTTTTTATTTCCTTATACATTAAATTTGGTTTTACCAGAATGATAATTTTGCGATTTGGCCGTTGTGATCGTATAGTGGTGGACTTTAACTAAAATTTCAAATGCGTTGTGTTTACACATAACCAATAAAATAAAAAACAGGTTCTTTTAAAAGACAAACATGAAACAATTTGGTACATAGTACTGCTATTTTATTAGTCTAATAACCAAGATATTATACTTTTAATTCTTAGAGTTTCACAGTGCCATTTAAAATTTAGCGTTTGGAACTATTAGCATACCATCCATTATCACTGGACAATAATTATACATTCTCAGTATTTAAACCAGATATACAAAATTACTCGACAAAACCATAATCATGCTGGGGTATATAACCGACCAGAAAAAAATTACATATTACATTATAGGTTTAAGGGGGGAGAAGGAGGCACTTATAATTATATGAAGAGAAAGAGAGGAATGTTAACTCACATGTTACTCCTGGTTCATCTTAAGATCATGGCGTCCTTCTCTCTCTCTGGCTCTCTCTCTCTGACTCTGTCACACTCACGCTCGACTTCTTATCGAAGATTTTTGTGGAACGTGATTGGCCAATTGAATTCTGACGTAAAAATTACCTAATTTTCAATTGGCCAGATTGACCCCACAGAGGGGAGAGTGGCTGTGGCTTTCGTTAAACTTTGAGCTGTCTTTCTTGACAGCTTTTGTCCATAAAAATGTGAATATATGACAGAGGGTTCGAACGTTCTTGGTGGAATTTCCAAGAAGTTGGTTGTAGGTGTGATTTCTGATTGCCAGATGTCCTTGGGGAGGAACTTTAGCGTTGAGAGATCCAGAAAAGCCTTGTGGGTGGCCTAGCCTATTTACGCTGCGGTGATTAATTTATTTCCCTTGCACCAGGGATTTCTTTGAAGTTAAGTTTTGATTTTTTTTTGTTCACTGGTCCTGAGAATTTCAATTTTATGGCTTGAAAGGTCAAAGGTGAAGTAAGGTCCAGTGTTCCCACGGTATCGTTTCGTTGTTGAGATGAAAATGGTGCAATCTTGTATGGACTGTTTAGCAGAAATAAGGGGAATGTTTAGGTTATATTGTAACGGCCTTATGGCCCAGCTGCATCTTGCAAATGGTGAGAATGGGGGGATTAACGAGGGTAACATGCTTGAGAAAAAAAAGAAAAAGAACCTTACACTTTTAAGGTCTAGGTGGTTATATAGGCATTTTTAGAAATAATTGCATAATATTATACAACACGTGCATCAACACTTTCAATTAATATATTTTTAACTTACGAATATTTCTGAAATTGAAATTAATTTTACAAGTACCATATGATGTGACAAATGATATGGACATTTTACATATAGAACCAATTAAACAATTCAATCAAACTCCAATTTTGATAAAAACCTATACCGTTGCATTGATAATTGTAGTAGGCAATCCACGGCAGTCCATTGATTTTTAATGAAAGTCCTGTTGGTGCTTTTTATTGATGATGGCTACATGATGTTCCATGTTGATGTTACACTGGATCTTGGTTGAAGAAACTAAGTTGGTGCCAAGGAGTAAGATGGTGTAATGTCATCAATGGAATAGGGTAAATGTAGTGCACAGTTATCTTGAGGTACAATCTCATCTGAAAAATTTAGAAACAAGAGCGGCAGAATCTCGAAAAAATAAACACAACACTTAATGACATTGACACATATATTTGTACAATAGTGAGAAAGAGAGAGAATGGTTCCCCCCCCCTACTTATGTGCTCATGGGTGTTTAAATTTAATTAGTTAATTTAAAAAGAGAATTTTGAATTTTCACCTTAACACAAGTATGAAGGATGAGTCTTCCCACCTGCAACTTTGCTTGCCCTCAAGGCTCCGACCGAACTCCAAGTTCAACGTCAAGTTGAGACGTCCTTTTCCGTACGCTGCTCCCGCTCTTCTCTTCTATTTCCATCTCTTTCCATCCCCAGCACGACCCTCAAGTCAATGAAATTAAATTACACAATCCACTCACAGGATTATTCGTTTTGACAGTACATTGGCTGTTGCTATCTATGCAAATCATACTGCTGATCTCTGATAGGTTTCCTTTCGCGGGGCGGTCTACTGTTTTTGAGTTTAACTACGCCCTGAGTTTACGATACTAGAATTGACAAACAAGCCCCTAATCAAAGTTGACATTTTATGGGATTTTCACTGTTTATTTTAGCCTGGCTCTGGCGCCTAAACCCATAAAACGTCGTCTGGCTTTTTTTTTCTCTACCCATGCTTACTTTGTACAAATACACAGAATATATTTGGCAAACTAATATTCTCCTGTAATAATACGTTAATATCCACACAAAATGATTTAAAGAACAACGTAATTCAATATGGCTGACGAGCAGGTCATAAAGCTATTAAATTGCTCGAATGTAAACTAAAAGACAACCTAGTACCGGAACGTTTAATTGCTTATTTTTTTAATAGGTTCAAAAAAATAAAAAGATTGCTCTGAAATCTGTCCATTTTGGAGGCTTTCCTAACGCTTTTGGCTTCCTTAGCTTTAGGCTGGCAACACTGTTGCCCTATTACCCTCCCCTCCACTCTTTTCCGTTTAAGCCTAACTTTGTTCACACCTTGTTCGCTGTATCGTTATTCCGTCTGCATCCCAATGTATATCCCCCAATTTTTTATCATTTTCATAAATTTTATTCGTTTTAATTCGGCTCGTTTTTCGCTCTTGTGATGTCGGGAGGCGTAACCTTATTTTAGCTTAAACAACTGTCTATACAGAAACATTCCATTGCTGAAGGACCACGTGCTTGGAGCCTCCCTTGAAAAAGTTCCTACACGTGGTGTCACTTTTTTCATTTTCCATTTATTATGCTATGTTTGTCGAATTCTCTCCGTTTCTTATCTCAAACTGTTAATTTTCAACTGCTTACACTATTTTTGTGTTTCCTACGAAGTTGTTAAACTTATTGGCAGTGAAAATATTTTTGCTAATTTATTGTTATTCTGTTTTTATTTTTTATTTTTAATGTTTTTACTGTGTTTCTGCTATCTCTATTTCTGTCAATTTCTTGTCATTTCAATTTTTCATAACTTTCTTACATTTTTAAAAATACTATTTTCATCATAAAAAATGCACTTGCTTTTGCGCAGTCACCTTTTATGAATTGCTTATGCTTTTTTCATTTAATTGTCAATTAATTCCCTTTTAATATATAAGTATATATATTTATTTTTCTTGTTATTTCATGTTTTCTTTTATTAATATATATATATATATATAGATATATATATATATATATATATATATATATATATATACGAATATAATATATATAGCATTAATACTACTATTCAACCATTATCTATCCACTGCTGGATGAAGGTCTCTCCAAATGCTTTCCACACAAGTCTATCCTGAGCAATTCGCTTCCACGTCACCCCAACCTGTTTTCTTATTTCATCCACCCATCTAGTTTGAGGACGTTTTCTAGGTCTTCGGTGGTCTCTTGGAATCCAGTTCAGAATTTCTGTTGTCCATCGTTGATCAGTTCTTCTTGCAATATGCCCAGCCCATCGCCATTTCAGCCCTTTTACTTTAACAATGATGTCCTCTACTCTAGTTTGCTCTCTCACCCAAGTGTTTCTTTTTCGATCTCTCCTAGTTATTCCAAGCATGCACCTCTCCATGCTCCTTTGCGTTGTCTGTAACTTTCGTATTGCTCCAACTGTTAGACTCCATGTCTCTGATCCATAAGAGAGGAAGGGCAATACACACTGGTTGAAGACTTTTCTTTTTAGACATAAAGGCAATTTTCCCTTCAGGATAAAACTGTTTCTTCTAAATGTACTCCTGCCAAGTTTAATGCGTCTGTTGAGTTCTTTTACAATGTTGCCTTCCATTGAAATCAGTTGGCCAAGGTAAATATATGAATCAGCAATTTCTAGCTCAATGTTGTCAACTTGTATTTTTGTTTCCTCTACGAAATTATTGAACATGATTTTAGTTTTTTGTAGGTTCATCTTGAGTCCAACTTCTCTACTTATAGTTGAGAGCTCCTGTACTGTAGTGTTGAGAGCTCCATGTCTTGGAGTTCTAATGGGTTCGTTGAAAAAATAACAATGTCATCAGCAAACCGCAGATGATTTAAATATTCACCATTTATTTTTATTCCCTTGTTATTCCAATTTATCAGCTGAAAAATCATCTGTAAAGCAGAAGTAAAAAGTTTTGGAGAAATGGTATCTCCCTGCCTCACAGCTTTGCCAAGTTTGATAGTTTTGGTATCTTTATGTAACCGAAATTTTGCACTTGCATTTTTATAAACATATTTCACCATGTCAATGTACACATCCTCAATGTCTGTTGATCTTAAAGAGTTGATGACTGCTGATGTTTTAATAGAGTCAAAGGCCTTCTCATAGTCAATAAATGCCACACACAATGGAAGTTCATATTCATGTGTTCTTTCAATTAATTCTCTTAATACTTGAATATGGTCCACTGTACTGAATCCACTTCGAAATCCAGCTTGTTCTCTTGGTTGAGCTGCATCTA
>QLNU02007740.1:0-25033 GCA_006491805.2 Dysdera silvatica | reverse complement strand
ATCTGTTTTGATCCCATTATTCCTCCAAATCATTGGTGTAGGCAAGGGTGTTGATAATAGTTGTCATCTCCCGTTGCTATGAAATTTTGTATATTTAACATGGGAGCATATGAATTGGGAGCTCTGTAACCCCCATTGAGCCTATAATCCCCCACCTTACGAACTTCCTGCATACGCTTATGCTCCAAACGGAATATTCAGCTGTTATGAAAGTAAATCAACGTTCTCGAAAAATAGCTCCATGATCAACTGTGTCATTTATTACAGAGTGTCTAATCATCTGGAAAATATGGAAAAGTCAGGGAAGTTTGAAATACAAAGTCCAAAGTCAGGGAAATTTGAAATTCATCATTATAATAAATAACTTATTAAAATAATTTTCCTGAACTGTGCTTTTCATACCACATTACCTACTGAAAATTTAGAAAAACTTGTACTTTTGACTAAACCTCTTCCAAAAATTACCCTTTTGCACCAAAACTAATATAATTTATATAAAATTATTAAGACTATATATTTCTCAGGAGAAAATGTTTGCCAAATATGTAACTAAAACTTGAAAAACAAAAAGTGTTTTTAGCTAAATTATCCAATCTGTAAGGAATTTTGATCATGCCACTCTTCTTTGCCTTAAAGATAGTCATACACACTTTAAATGGAATGGAAGATGAAGCATCAGCTTTGCAATTATATAGTTAAATGCTTTTATAATAAATACAAAAAGGGCTGGATGAAAGTGTTATAAATATTTAATTAATGCAAGTTTTTAGTGTAAAGAAATACACTTTTTAATGCAGTTTTTGAATTTGTAAATTCACTGTAATTGAGTTATAAATGGCTTTGGGGTTTGCGTTAATCGATTTCCTGGCCTTCAAACTTATTTTGATTGCGCATATTTGAGTGCCTTGTGTGTTGTTTACTGTAATTAGTAACTGGTAATCGATTAACATTTGGTCTGGAAACCTGGAAAAGTTAGGGAAAATTTGAAATAGAATTTGGGTAGACACCCTGTTAATAACATAGAATTTACATCTAGTATGGACACTAAGTATGGAAAATGTGTAATTCTTGCTTTTCTTCAGTGTTGAGATTCATTTTAAGTTTATATTTATCAATTAGAAAAACCACCTGTTATATTCACTAACAGATTTTTATATTTTTTGCAATAGCTCTATAAATTGCAATAAATTATAAAATAAAAATGAAATACAAAAATAACGGTGAATATAGATGTATCACCTTTATTGGAATGACGAAATATAAATACATAATACAAGAAATAAATGAGAAAATACCCATTTTGCCTTCAGACATAATTTTGTAGTTTTACCATCGAAATTTAATTTTTTGTAATGTCCTCCCTTTTAAAGAAAATGGTTCTATATTTTTTTTCTTTAAAATATTTTCAAATTAGTGGTTTACGAAACGACATCTTGGTCATAATTTTCATAATTAGGCAAGGATTGAGTCATTTTTTTTTTTCTCTCTCCCCTCTTTACAAGTTTAGCAAGTAAGTACATTAAAGTATGTTTGCAGGATTATTACAAATTTAGTTTCGGGCGGGGGGACCGATCCCTAAGAACCACCCCTCTGGATACGGGAATGAAATCACTGTTATAGTGCCTATAAATAAATTGAATTAGCGGTCTGGAAACTACCGTCTGCGAGCAGAATAGCCACACGGCGGCTTTGACAAATTTCTATTTTAGTACAAATTCACATTTTTTTTAAATCTTTTTCAACAGTTTTTTTATTTTATTAGTTCACTTCAGAGGTGCATTCCAGGTTTAATTGGGCTTGGGCATTTGTGCTTGTATCACATTATTATTTTTATGCTTCTATATATTGTAGGTAGTGTCGGATCCAGAGAGGCATTTGAGGGGAGGGGTCTTTGTAACTCAAGCTCAACAACCCATACATAATGATAATTCCGCCCCTAATGGGGATTAAGGGCTATAGAATGGCTGAGGTTGCCTGATCAGGTTGATTTGAGGTCATTCAAGGGGCATTAATGACTTGATTTTTGGAAATGATACCTCAATGGACCTTTACCTTGCATCTTTTCAATGTTAAATTTTCATTCAAGGCGGCGATCCCCGCCCCTGTCCCTCATGTAGATCGACCCTCGATTTGGTAGAGCGCTAGGCACTTTTTTTTTTTTAGGACTACACAACTGGATGGATGTATAATAATTGTTTCCTTGTGTTTTTCTGAGCTGAGAATAAAGATTGTATTTTTTTAGATAACGCCTCAATCTGGAGTGTGCGCGTTATAAAATTTAAATTTGCTTTATACTACTAAGTAAGAAATTAGAATTGAAGCAATAAGGCCTCTTAAATGTAAGGCCAGAGAAATTTATCAGTCAATTGTAGATATTACGCAAAGTGATATCAAACTATAGTTTATTAGTTCAGGTAATCTAATTTCAAAAATTTTGTTCATTTAAATTTGTTTGCTCTATTAATATTTGGTGTATTTTCAGTCTCGCAAATGTTGTAAGCAAAACGATACAAAATCCAATATTTATAGGGTAGTCACAAAAATTCGATTTTGAATTTCCCTGATATTTCCCTGTTTGTCGCATAAATTTCCCTGATAACGTAATGCTATTAGTAAGTTATATTATTATAATATATTAGTAAGTATAACAGGAAATCATTATTAATTAGTTTACAAAGTTAAAATTTCTTTAATCAACAATCAAAAAATAATTCTTATACAAAATCAAAACAGATCACACAAATAAATCTGTAAATTTCTATTTTTAAGAATTCAGGTAACACTTATACATTAATTCTATAAGATTAAAAGGGCAAAAGAAATTTTTGCCCTCTTAATCTTATGGAATTTATGTATGTGTTATCTGAATTCTTTAAAATTAGAATTAAATTTAGATACCTATGTATAAACAAGATTTAAACTGGCCATTATTTTAATGTACGTACACATTTCTGTGATTTATCTTTCCATCATAATCCTTTTATACAAAATATACGCAGTAATAGGCATTTCGATCAATTTAATACCAGTCTCTTTGCAATTTGGTTTAAATAGTAGTCCATGTACTACACCATTCTGCGAAATAACTAGCAACAATATATATACGTTCGTAAAGAAATTATATATTGTCCTTCGTAGCTCAGTGGGTAGAGCCTCCGCCCAGCAAGTGGAAGGTCGTGGGTTCAGGTCCTACCGAAGGCAGAAATATTTATTTTCTTTCGAACGTTTCACCATCTAATCACGCCATAACATGAAAATACACGAAGCTAAGCTGATAATTTATTGCTGTTGCCAAAACATTGCTAATTTAGCTATTTTATAGCCAATAAAATGTTATTTATAGCCAAAATATGCTATTCATAGCTAAATCTGGTTATTTTCCCTAAAAATTTCCCTGATAATTCCCCGACATTTCCCGATTTTCCCCGGTTGTGACCACCCTGATTTAATAGTCAAAGAGCAATAGGAAAAATCGATCTCATTATAATGAATTTGGCAAACTGCAAAACTGATCAAAATTTTGAAAATGTTACTTTTACAAAGAATGTTTCAGACAATCTCAATCTTATTGTTCCAGAAATTCTAAAGAGAATGAAAAAGAGAACGTTTGTATACAAAGTATTAAACGAATCAATAAATTATGTTAAATAATATTTTAAAATTAAAATTCTTTGCGATTTTGCTTGTTAGATTCCATAATACCATCAATTGTATAATTATTTGTTGTTTTCTGTGAGATCGTAAATCATTTGGAATTGCACACAAGACCAATAACAAATATTTATATAACTGATGGTATTATGGTGTCTATGATCGCAAATAACAGAGTACGATAGGCGCGATTTCTTTTCAAAGTATTCTTGTCTTTGTAAGGGAGGAAGGAGGGGGCAGGAGACAATTTCGTAAAACTGCCATTAGGTTATATAATACGTTGTCAGTAAATTTTAAGTGAATTCAAAGCCGAATATTATTTTATGCATACTACAAGCACACTTTACCTTTATACAGGCTTTATTTCCAAAGTTTAAAGTTTTAAATTCCAAAACAGATTGACAGAGGTCCAAATATAATGAGCATTTTCGTTTGTCTTAAGCTCCTCGTTATATAGAGTTCTACTGTATATTTAAAATATATTTTCAGAATTATATAACTGGAGAGTTTTTCAAAAAATTTTATTTTTAAGAATTCTAAATATTGAGTATTTATAAAATATGAAAACTAATTTATTGTTCCAGATTACGTTCTATAGTGTATTTCAATCCATAAAAAATTAATCACATACAAGAGACCTAATTTCATAAAACATGAGACTAAAATATTTATTTTACAAACATTTCTTACATTTTACACAATTTCCTTAAAGTACAATTTTATTAGTGTGTATAAATTTTAACACAAACTGTAATACTATAAAGGCACACTCTCAGTTCAGGCACTTTTTACAAAACTATTTATTTACGAAACAGCAAAATAGAAATATGCAGATAAAAGAAAAATAGTCCTTATCTTCTGTTATGCACATTTGAAATTATATTGCTATCAGAGAGGATTAAAGTAAGGCGAAGTGAACGGTTCCGTCGCACAGGGTGCCAAATGGTCTAGCAACTCTGACGTGAATGTGAAAGTTCAAATCCAATCTAAAAAAATCAACATCAAAAGGAATTTTTCTAAAAATATTTAGGAGGCGGGATGCCATATAAATTAAGTCTGTCTCTGGTGTTACAAAAGTGATACAACTTTTTCATTTATATATGTTGAGTATAAGGCAATACAGCAAAAATATTAGAAAATAACGAATGTTAAATGTTTTTAATTTTACAAAAAGTGAAGAGACCATGACTTTTAAAAAGGTAAAAGAACCGTGAGAATTGATTATGGACACTACTACGAACATGGTGTGTGGCCAAATTCCGTTTCAAACTTCCTTGACTTTTCCAGACCAAATGTTAATCAATTTTCAATCACTAACTATAGTAAACAACTTGTCAACAAGTATGCATAACTATAAAGGAAAGGAGACAAATATGATTAGAATACATGCACAGGGGAAATAATTTAGTTATATATTAAGCAAACATTCTTTCCTGCAAAATATGGGCTTAATATAATAATTTTATACAAATTTTTAGTTCTTTGTTGGTTGGTTGTAGTTTTATGGCGCAAGGACAGCAATGGCCATTCTGCGCCAATCAAGGTTGATTAGTTCTTTGTACAGAAAGGTAATTTTTGGAGAAAGTTTAGTTAAAAAATTTTTTCTTCACATTTTTCATTATACAATACATCACAAAAAGATGAAAAGTAGAATTCAGGAAAATATTTTAATAAGCTATTTATTATAACACTGATTTTAAATCCCACGCCAACTTTTCGACATGGCTAGGCACCCTGTACAAATGTAATTTGCCCCATAAGTTCTATTTCTTCAGGAGTGAAAGCACTGGCGTACGCAGGGGGTGTTGATGGGGGTTGTAACCCCCGATTGTAATGAAATTTTGTATATTTAACATAGGAATGTATGAGTTGCAGTTCCGTAACCCCTCCCATTGAGCCTATAACACCCCCTTATGAATTTTCTGCATACGCCTATAAGTCCAAAAACCACCTTTTCACGACAAAACGGTATCTGAAATAAGATTATCATTCATCAGTTCTTCAGGTACAGAAAAAGTATGCAATGGTGGATGATTGAAATTTTCATAGAGAAAACTGACCAAATCAGCGATTTTTTTAGATAGCTTTGTCGGAGATGCAGTACTGTGAACAATAAGAAACGGAATAATAGGTTTTCTAGGAAAGAATTTCAACTCAAGTTAGCAAGAAAAAGCATACCATCATTATTATGTGTGTGTGTATATATATACACAATTAATTGACCTGATCTGCCAAACGAAAGGGGGTAGAAAAAGCCCATGTGGAGCATAAAACCCATAGCAATCTTGTCCTATCTCTAAAGCGTTCCGGTTATGGTAGAAAAAGGAAAATGCCCTCAAGTCTGAAAAAACAAAATTTGTGAGTTTTCTGAAATATCTATTACAAAAATACATTATTTATATATATATATATAAAGAACAGAAAAATTCCTATAAGATGACATCATTTCCACTAGGATATCTGAATTTAACGGCGAGCTACAAGCACTGAGACATTGGCAAAGTACCAAATCGAGTTATCGTCAAAATCTGTAACCGGCAATTCCAAATAATCGGTCAAATTTACCAAAAACTTGCCCATTCTACTAGCTTCCGAATGAGCCTACAAAAAACCACATCGGTATTCTAGTTCAAGAGAAATTTAGTCTTATGTCTGAAATACATCACTGAAATCGGCATTCGCCGAAAAAGGTTTGCTGTTTTTTTTAGGCATAAGAATGAGTTTTAAAGCCAACCAATAAAAGTAACATTTGTTTTGAAGTGTACAAACACAATGGAAACAAAAGAAATATAAAGTCTTTCACAAAGTAATATACAAAAAAATATATGTATCCCACATCTCCCTATGATTAAAGGATGTATGCATTCAGAAGAATGTGTGAAACTCACAGCCGTTTCTAAAATTGGTCGCCCCCACGAAATGGGCACCCCCAGAATTATATGCAGCGGGATGTTTCCAGGAAAAATTCCAATTGAATAATGTTGTTGGACTATAGTTTCTTGTGGATTCAGTCCTCTTTTCCCCCTTTTCATACGCCAAGGGGGTGCAAGTGCATCACCATGCCCTTGCCCACTTACGAACTGAAACCACCGTAGCTCTTAGAAAAAAAGCTCATCCCCCAGTTTTACTATTGCCTCGTCGAGCCAGCTGCTTAAATCTAACGAACTGGCAAATTCTGTTCAGGAAACTCCAAACAAAGAAGTCCATTGGAGTCAGATCTGGCGATGTAGGTTGCCAAGTGGGATGCAAGTGCAGGAAGGTTGGAAGACACCTGCAAACGTTCGTTGAATGCCTTTTTTGATGAACGCCGATTTCAGTGATGTATTTCATACAAAAGGCTAAATTTCTCCTGAACCAGAATACCAATATAATGTACCAATACGATGTTTGTGGAATTGCCGGTTACAGATTTTGATGATAACTCCATTTTGTACTTCGCCAATGTTTCAGCGCTTGTAGCTCGCCGTTAAATTCAGATATTCTGATAGAAATGATGTCACCTTATAGGAATTTTTCTGTTCTTTCTAAATATATATATATGCGCTTATTTTTTTGCATAGGTCTTTCAGAAACCTCACAAATTTTGTTTTTTTCAGACTTGAGGCATTTTCATTCTGTCCACCATAATTCGGAAACAGAGATAGGACAAGGTTGCTATAGGTTTTTAGGCTCCACGTGGGATTTTCTATCACCCCTTTTCGTTTGGCAGATTAGGTCAAATTCACCTATCATATATATATAAACCCAATTTATAATACTACAATGGCACTTAGTTTAGGCACTTCACTTTTTTTTTTTATGAAAAAGCAAAACAGCAGACAGAAAAATTAATTAATTTTCTGTGACTCACGTTTCAAACTATACCTCAAAGGTATATAACTTAAAACAGTTTCCATTTACAAACAACTTATACATTTATATGCATTAATACAAGGCAATACAGCCAAAACATTAGCCAGTAACGAATGGTGGTGATAAATGACTTAATTTTACAAAAAAAAGTGAAGAGACCGGGACTTTTTAAAAGGCAGGAAGAAATATGATAATTTGTTATAGGCACCACTATAAACAACTTTATAACTGGCCCTGTGATTTCAAAAATTTAAGAATTTAGGAAGTCCATGGTTTCAGGGGTGCAAGAGCCACTTCTTGATGATAACAAAACATCATTTGCAATAAGATTATCCTCCATCAGTTCTTCAGGTATAGGTGAAGTATGCACTGCTGGATAATTGCACATTTGAAAATTGTCTGAATCAGTCACTTTAAATAGCTTTGTGGGAGATGCAGTATTATCCTGAACAGTAAGAAATTGCAAGATAGGTTTTCCAAGACGAGAACTTTGACCCAATGTAGTATGAATACCTAAAGCTACTTGACTATTATTTTCAGCAGCAGAACCTATAGGACTAATTGCGCGCACACTGCCAAAATGTGATTCTTGCTTCATTAGGGCTTTGATGTCAGATTCTGTTGATGGTTGCCACATAGGATTTGGTATGGGGATGCCATTTGATGTTAATAAAATTTCGTATTCCTATAAGAAACAATTAAAAAATAAATTTTAGGAAAAGCAGCTAAACAACATAATGCATTGGACTATATCATAAGTGTTTCATAAGAAAGTTTTATATCATGAGTAAGTTTTAAGTAAGTTAAGTGCAGTTTTTTAAAAGCAGTTTGGAAAATCAACAAACAGAAAAAAGAGCTAAACATTTACTGAATGTTGATTCCGATCCTTCATTTGTATTTTGAGACAGCAACTAGAAAGAGCGATGAGAAAGGGAAATCGTGATAAAGGTTGGTTATGATAAAAATACAATAATACAATAGGCAGAGTTGTAATAAATTAATTTAATTTAGCTTTAAAACATCTCTCAATGGCTTTTATGCTATCTTCAATGAAGCCTTTTTAACAATCAGCATCAAATTAATTACAATTGTGCCTATTGTGTTATTGTATTGTTATGTGTTTTGCACAGTGAATCAATCTCCAATTCCAAAGGTTGCAAGAATACACCATTTTAGTCTCATTTCACAAAACTTTGACCTGTGAATATTAGTTACATTGTGGGTGTTTCTTTTTAAATTCTACATATAGTTCATTTAAATTACACAACATCAGTTGCTTTTGCTTGTGAGTTTTTTGCCATAAATTTTAACAGAGACAAAGTCTTTTTTCCCCTGGATAGAAACGGCTATATTCATCATCTTCAAAGAAATTCATGACTTTCTCAGCAGTTTCTTCCGAAATTGTGACACCTTTCTTTCTCCCCCAGCTCGGGCAATATGCCCTGATCCTTGACTAGTTTCTTTGATGACTTAACAAGGTCTTCTGTGACCATTTCTGAAGCTATTTTTTTCCTTGACCAAGATTTTGGGAGTAGACTAAAAATTTTTATTTTTTCTTCTTTGTTTGATGCGTAACATTTTTGTTTCAGTTTTTCTATCAATTAGTCATACTCAGTTAATGAAGATTGTTGGTACTCCATGTTGTTTTCAATATCCTCATTAAAACATAATTCTAATTTTTTCCTAACAGCTTCCGACACTCTTTTACATTTGGCTGTTACAGCACCTTGTCTCTAATCAGAATTCAATTTTTTAATTTTGGCTGCAGGCAATAACCCCCATTAACAGTAGAACATCACTTTGTTTATATAATATTGCATATCCAATAATATCTTAAAGTCTGGAATCAAATAAGCTAGCCGTAATTACAACGAGAAACATCATTTTAGCGAAATATTAAATGCTTAACTTCAGCGATAGTAAAAAAAAAGAAAACCAGCAAGCAGCAAAAATGGGAACGTCTTTCCCCTTGCAGTGTTCCAGGACACATTGATGAATTATCAAAAAGAAAATACATTTATTGTCACTCAAATATCAGGAAAATATAATTACATGACTGGTGTTTGTTCAATTCTAAATAAAAAGGAAGGTATATACATCTGTTGCCACTAAAAAACGTCAGGAGAATATAATTACATAAAAAAAAAGAGAAACTACATCTGTTGCCACTAAAAGTTAAGGAAGACAATAATTGACATTCCATTCTAAATAAACTGGAAATATATCTGTTGCCACTCAAATTTCTGTAAAAATTAATACACTAATTAGATAATATGTTTAAAAGCAACAGCAGCAATAGTTGACAATTAATATACAGAAAAAAAAAGAACAAAATTGGAATGCAGAGGGCTACTTTTACATGTAGTTGGGCATTGGTGTTGGGTTTTGTTCCATGCCTGACTCTAGTTCCACTTTAATCTCAAACTTGAAATTTTCATGGTAGCTTGGTATTATATAGAGCTTGACTTGTGCCAAAAATTTGAATTTTCCCAAACAAGAGATATTTAAGCCTAAATTTCGTAAAATCTTGAGAAAACCTCATTTTCAAAGTATCATAAAAAGCGTAAGATTCAAATCTTAGACTTCGGACTGACTTTAAAACAAAGTACTAGTACAAATGTATCAGGTGCAAGAAACTGAAATCTCAGCTTTATTTCCAAGCTGAGATATCGATTCCCAAAAAGTCACAATTTTCCAAATATTTTGCTTTAGTTGAGCACGCTTTTTCGCCATTAAAAACTGGTAAAATAAGGTAATCAATGTATAATAACAAAAATATAGCCCTAACATGGTTCAAAATAATGCTTTTTGTTTCATAGCTCTACTGCCTCCCAATCTGTAAATATTTGCAGTTGTGTAAATGCCTATGAACACTAAAATCGCTGCTAGTTTTGGTTTAAAGATAGCAGTCATTTTTAAACGGAAATGAATAAAGAAAAAATATTAGTGGGGTTAAACTTAAACTATTGGTATATAGGGGTAATAACTGACAAAAATTTATTGGGAAAAACCTACAACTTTGAAGAAAAAAATTCAATAAGTGTAGATTTGACGATGATGTTGGAGAATAGAACATTCAGAAGTTATTTTGAGTAGTCAAGCTATTGATAATCAAGAATAGACTGAACTGAACTAAAACAAATCTTTACTTCATTTCAATCTATTCAAGAAGATGAACTTACCTACTCAAAATATGGCCATTGATGTACTATGATACAACAATTTAACCAACTCCTATTAATATATCGTTACTTCTAAAGATCTCTAAATATTCTGCACAGTGATACATCATTTTTTTTTACACTTCTAAAAAGAAAAAGAATTAGATTTGCTAATACTGCTTATTAGTAAGCCACAACAAAGCACTCTTCAAAATTCCCCGATCTCAAAGCAAAAACTGACCTGCATTTTAAGCTTAAGTTTTCGAATTATATTTTCATTGGTGAAACATGCTTCTTCAAGTTTTGGTATTTTTTTTGTTTCTTCTTTTAAAGCTTTCATATAATCTACAGATGCCTTCAATATTGTTCCTTTACTTTGGCGTATATCTTTCACTATTTCATAGAGTCTAAAATATAAAACAATTTATTTTATAAATTATAATAATAAATTCCTAAATAATGGTTTTTTTTTTATTACTGTTTGAGAAGGTATTAAAGCCTTATAAGAGGATAATATTACATTTGTGTATGCATTTAAAACAAATTTTTGTTCAAACAAATTAAAATTCGGAGTAGAACAGTGTCATAACATCTAAATTCAACCAACTCTGGAAGGGTGTGAGCATCAATAAATTGAAATTTGATGTTTAAAGGCCTGCTACATATGCAGTTTTCATTTTACAATGATCCATACCTAAAACTGCAGAAAAATTTTACACAGGGACAGCTGATCAGAGGTGGCATTAGGGTAAGGTGAGTCAGGCGACCGACCACCTAGGGCAATGCACAATAATACTACATTAGTATTGCACTGATTTTTCCAAACTTTGAACAACTTTATACAAAAATTTAAACATTTTTCATATTAAAAAAAAAAACTGAAATATTGACAACTTCAAATGATGTAAAATTTCTGTGTTTAAAAGGAAGCAGGGTATTACTTAAAAATATAATGTCTCTGCAACAAAAAATGAAGTTTAATTTATGGCTAACGAATGGGAAGGAAGTCTGACAGTTAACATGGAAGGGGAGAAAAAATTGTAAGTAAAGTGGGCATTTGGTTGAAAAGGAGATAATTTTTTAGGGAATCGTTTCCACACTGTCATTAAAGTGAGTAGTCTTAGCAGTTACAACATGTTCGAATTTAGTTATTTTTGAATTTTAAAGTAACTACAGTGAATGAAAAAAAAAAAAGTCATAATATATATTACTGATTCCATTATTAAGACCTATGTGTAAGTGTAGTATATTTGGAGGTCACGTATAAACTAACCAAAAAGTATGAAGTATTTATAAACAATTTTATGCATACGCTTTATATTGAACGAGAATATTGTGATTTGAGCAATAATTTAGGTATGAAGTACAAGTAACCCTGCAAAAGTAAGTCACAGTGTTTATAATGATGAAACCTGCTATAACAAAGGCGATTTCGTAGTCTACATAGCAGTCGGGGCTTGTGACTTCAAGAACGGGTGAAGCGGCAAGCCCCTCCTCCACCCCCTAAAGAAACAAGAAAAGTGGCAAATACATCACAGTACAGCACTGTACCATACATACATACGTATATGGCCTGCAAAAGGGTTGCTGGTATCTAACTGGAAGGAGACCCACACGCTGAACGTATGTGACGATGTGTGGAACCGGCCAGGCCAGTAACCTAGTGTCCTACCCCGCCTTCAAGTGGTGCAGGCTGAGCTTTCTATTTATGTGGCAAATTAATATTTGCTGCACGGATAGAAAGGCGGAAGGGGAGGGCTAATTCACCAACCCGTCTAGCCAGCGTGGTGAAATTATGGCTAATTCCTCCAATATGCTAATACACCAAAAACCATGGCCCCTAGTCTCCAGGTGCTGGAGTGCTCCTGATCAAGGCAGCGGTCAGTGTGGCATGAAAGCAGGGGGTGCTAAGAATCACTGGAATGGCCCAGGCTGCCGTTTGTTATTGACCTTGGCTACGTTTAATGGACGATCCCTTGCTTCTGAAGCAAAACTTCAGGAATTGGAAGAGGAACTAGACAAGATCAAATGGGACATTGTAGGACTCAGTGAAGTTAGAAGAAAAGGTGAAGAGTTGGTGGAACTTAAAAGTGGACATTTGTTTTATTATAGAGGAACGGAAACTGGAAGAACAAGTGGTGTTGGCTTCTTAATCAACAAAAGAATTAAAGACTGTCTTCTGGAAGTTGAAAGTACATCAGATCGAGCAGCGAGGCTCGTTGTTCAACTAACCCAGCGATACCAACTTCAGATAGTACAGGTATATGCACCAACATCAAGCCATACCGACGAGGAGGTTGAAGAATTTTATGAAGAAATCAAAGAGTTACACACCAAAGGGAAACAACATATCAAGCTCATCATGGGGGATTTCAATGCAAGAATTGGACAACAGGAACAAGGAGAGACATCGGTTGGTAAATACGGATATGGGGAAAGGAATGAACGTGGCGATCAACTCATCGAATTTGCAGAAGCTGAAAACCTTAGCATCATGAATTCATTTTTTAAGAAGAAACCGCAAAGAAAATGGACATGGAAACACCCCAATGGAGGAACCAGCGAAATTGACTATATCCTGGCAAACAAGAAATCAATTATTGAAGATTGCAGCGTACTGAACAGATTTAATACTGGAAGTGATCATCGAATGGTGAGATGTAAAGTGCACTTAAATACTAAATTAGAACGACAGAAGCTCATTAGGAAACAAGTAAGTAAGAGGGTGGATTTAATGAAACTGAAAGTAAATACCGAGGCATTCAAGTTGGAATTAAAAAATCGCTTTTCTGCACTGGAAGGACTTATTGAAGAAATTGATATCTCAGAAGCAAATGAAAACATTGTTAAGACAATAGTTGAAACTGCTGGGGAAATTGGTGGTGTAACCTGTAAAAAGCACAATAGCAAATTATCTGAGAAGACGAAACAGCTCATGAAAAGGCGAAGAGATATGAAGGTGGACAATCAAAATACCAGTTCCAGGATTGAGTACATAGAACTTTGTAAAACTCTGCGCAAAAGCATGAAAGAAGACATAAGAAAATTCAACTGTGAGCTAGTAAGGAAAGCCATTGAAAATAACAAGAGCCTTAGGGTTGTTAAAGGAAGTTTATCTGTTGGGAAGAAACACATCATTGCATTAAAAGGAGAGGATGGCACCGTAACAAGAAATAGGGAAGAAATACTTAGAAGAGTTGAAGAATTCTACAAAAATCTATACGAAAGTAACAGTGGATTAAACGAAGACATTGAAATAGTCGAAGGAACAGCTCCTAAAATCTTAAAAGAAGAAGTTTCATTTGCAATAAAAAATATGAAGAAAGGAAGAGCCCCTGGTGATGATGGTATTACATTAGATATCCTAAAAGAAGCTGGAGAATATGTAGAAGACATACTTGCAAAATTCTTTACCAAATGTCTTAACAGCGGTAACATACCAAACCAATGGGATTCTGCAACAGTAATTCTTTTGCATAAAAAAGGTGATAAAGAGGATTTGAAAAATTACCGACCAATTAGCTTGTTACCTGCTATTTATAAAATCTTCACAAAAGTGCTAACACATCGCCTGCAGAAAAAATTAGATGCAGCTCAACCAAGAGAACAAGCTGGATTTCGAAGTGGATTCAGTACAGTGGACCATATTCAAGTATTAAGAGAATTAATTGAAAGAACACATGAATATGAACTTCCATTGTGTGTTGCATTTATTGACTATGAGAAGGCCTTTGACTCTATTAAAACATCAGCAGTCATCAACTCTTTAAGATCAACAGACATTGAGGATGTGTACATTGACATGGTGAAACGTGTGTATAAAAATGCAAGTGCAAAATTTCGGTTACATAAAGATACCAAAACTATCAAAATTGGTAAAGGTGTGAGGCAGGGAGATACCATTTCTCCAAAACTTTTTACTTCAGCTTTACAGATGATTTTTCAGCTGATAAATTGGAATAACAAGGGAATAAAAATAAATGGTGAATATTTAAATCATTTGCGGTTTGCTGATGACATTGTTATTTTTTCAACGAACCCATCAGAACTCCAAGACATGGTACAGGAGCTCTCAACTAGAAGTAAAGAAGTTGGACTCAAGATGAACCTACAAAAAACTAAGATCATGTTCAATAATTTTGTAGAGGAAACAAAAATACAAGTTGACAACATTGAGCTAGAAATTGCTGATTCATATATTTACCTTGGCCAGCTGATTTCAATGGATGGCAACATTATGAAAGAACTCAACAGACGTATTAAACTTGGCTGGAGTGCATTTGGAAGAAACAGTTTTATCCTGAAGGGGAAATTGCCTTTGTGTCTAAAAAGAAAGGTCTTCAACCAGTGTGTATTGCCAGTCCTCTCTTATGGATCAGAGACATGGAGTCTAACAGTTGGAGCAATACGAAAGTTACAGACAACGCAAAGGAGCATGGAGAGGTGCATGCTTGGAATAACTAGGAGAGATCGAAAAAGAAACACTTGGGTGAGAGAGCAAACTAGAGTAGAGGACATCATTGTTAAAGTAAAAGGGCTGAAATGGCGATGGGCTGGGCATATTGCAAGAAGAACTGATCAACGATGGACAACAGAAATTCTGAACTGGATTCCAAGAGACCACCGAAGACCTAGAAAACGTCCTCAAACTAGATGGGTGGATGAAATAAGAAAACAGGTTGGGGTGACGTGGAAACGAATGGCCCAGGATAGACTTGTGTGGAAAGCATTTGGAGAGACCTTCATCCAGCAGTGGATAGATAATGGTTGAATATGATGATGATGATATATATATATAATTTAAAACTTGTGAATGTATTTAAATAATTCAATTATTTACACATAATAGACCTTTCAATACAAAAACTGCGCATGTACTAGTAATTGTATGAAATTTAAATATTATCAAAACATATAAAATTATTCATTATATACATAAAATTGTTAAAATATGTCAACAATAAAAACGTTTTAATTTAAAATTTCAATAATCTGTCATGCATAATATTCCAAATATATCAGACCTGATATGGTACTACATATTATACAGACAGATAATATGTGGAGACAACAAGCAAAATAAAAATATGCAATAAATGCTTACCCAGTCTTTATTTTTTGAATATAAGTTCGATTCTTCTATCTTTTAGACTCACAAACTTGTCAACGTCGTAAAAAATGGATGAGTTTCTATTAACTCGTTTAGTAGTTCCTTTTCAATTGAAATTTTTTGCAAGTTTCTCTGTCTTCTAACAATGTATTACGCAGACTGGTTTTGATTCTGTTTAAGCAAGAAAAACTCCGTTCTACGGAAACACTAGTTGACGGAATAGTCAATATTAAGCAATGAAGTTTATAAGCTTCTTTAAAAATATATTTGTTTTCTGTTAAAATTTCCATGAATGTTTGTAATTTCATATCTCTATACTGCTTATCCAGATATATGTGTTTTAATTCATATTTCAATCTTTGGAAGTCAGTAAATATATTGGGGTAGTACACATTTAAATTATTTATTGTTTTTGTAAGAAATTTATTGGAATACTCTACAAATTTTTAAGTATCCATTAATGTAATAAAATGAAGCTTTTCCATATGTTGACAACGTGTGGTAATCTGTAATGAAATGTATCTAATATTTCATAAAATATGAATTTTATATTTTGCAAGAACTTTATTTTGTGTGAGCGTCACTTTTTTTCGTCCCTCACGGTGTTCAATTGGAACTGTTGTTTTCAAAGTCACTAATTCGAAAATTTCCATGAACGGATCCTCATTTCGTTTGCTGTTTAAGACCATTTGCGTATTTTTAATTTGTAAGATGCAAAAATTAATGTCAAATGACTTATTTTGTAGTACATTGAAGAGAACATCCGTAAGTCCAAAAATATCATTAAAAACAACCAAAAGTGAAAATTCAAAGTCGTTAAATATATTTAAATAGCTGACACTCTGCCTAAGTGAAATTTGATCAGAGGATCGTAATCACAGTAAATACTTCTTTTAAAGAATCCCAGTCTTTATTTATAACACTCATTTTAGAGTTTGATGTCCATTGCGTAATAACAGAAGTAGGAATTAGTTTCACGACGACTGTATAAACCATGTGAGTTCGTTTGGTAGAATGATGGAAAAATGCAAGTATGCCGCTTACAGTTGCAAAAAATATGCAACACTGTGAAATGAGCAGTAGCAGCTTTGTTGTAGCACTAAATTCAGACGATGTGCCAAACAATGAATAAAAACTGTTTGTAGCGCTACATCTTTAATTTTGGACTGAAGACCATTTAAGTGCCCTGACATTACGACTTCCCCATCAAAACATTGGCTTATAAGTTTTGATTTATAGTTAAATTTTCGAGACATCTTGATACAAGGTTAAATAATGCTTCGGAAGTCCGATTGGAACTGACGTCATAAAATCCTAAAAATCTATCCACTAATATTCCACCAGCAATAACATACCTAATTATGATACTATATTGAGATTTTTGGACAATATCTGTGGAATCATCTACTTGTATAGAAAAAAATGCAATCTTTTATTTTTTTTTCGATATCTTCATCAATATATCGCAAAATGTAGTCAATTATTTGATTCTGAATAGTCTTAGAATTGCCGGCAAACATGGATGTGATTTTTCTATAGTGCTCATGAATGTCCACAGGGCTTATCGAAATAAAGGTTTCTAACAATTCTTTAAAATTACCATGATTAGTGGAGGTTACATCTTTGTGATGACCATGAAATGCTAATTCTTGCTTCCCCAAGTAAAGAACAGCACGAATAGGCAATTGCATGAAACATCTATTAAGCTGCACGTTTTCATTGAAGCGTTTAATATATATTGCCTAAAGTATTCTTTTAAAGCATCCTCAATACCACTTAAATTTTTCTTTAGATTTGAAAAACATAATGTACAATCCACATGGTAAAAAAACCTTTATGTTTGTGAAGAGCACGGGTAACGTTACCAAAATCATTCGAAACCACTCTTATTTCACACATTTGATTTAACACCAATGATTAAACATGGCATACAAAAAAGTTTATTTAAATAATAACTCCCACACAGCCATTCAAACTCCGAATACCACAAAATCTTAAAACGCCAATTATATACTTTGTCCTTTTTTTTTTTTTTGCAACTTTACTTACATTTAACACAGGCATGGGCTTTTCTTTACTTAAAAAAATCTTTTTTATCATCGTTATTCCACATGGAAAATGGGGTGTCTAATAAAATACATACTTGGTCATTTAAGGGAAACGTCATATTGTAAAGGAACCTCTTAAGTTTAACCTAAAGAATCAAGTAACGGAAGTGTTTTTCTAGGCGGTTTGAGAACTTGCAGCATAGTGCGCATATCTGAACTTTGGACCATATAAAGGATAGACACAACAGTGTCCCCAGTTTAACGACTGCTCTTCGAGCGGCTCCACATCACGTGACGTTAAACGTAATTCATTGGCGACGTGAAGAAAATAGAAAAGACGTCTTATCCTTCCTAGCAAGCTCCTCGCTATTCTTCTAGTGTGTGTTAAAACGATCATGGTGCGGTACAGTGTAGCATATAATTGCAAGGAAAGGGGGAAAAGAAATGCGGAATTTACTCATTTCGCATGCTTATTAACGTGTATATATCTTCTGTTCACATTGTAAATGATACGATTCCCGTTATCACACATAAACATTTCATTCACACATAAACACACAGACAAATTGCCAAGAAAGGTACCAGCTTTAATCTAAAACAAGAAAATATGGAAAAAATGAATCATTAAAGTTTATATTTATATAAGAAAAATTATATATAGCAATCATATAAAAAATCGACATATTTTAAATATCATATTTTTTTAAATTATTGAAACATATTTTTACTTTGTCAGTTGGTTTTAAAATATAGGTATTTATGATATAAAAGCATATTAAAAATTTCAGAACCCTAGTGCGCATAGATCTGAAGATAATCTGTACGTAATATAGAAAAAGTCATTTTGAGAAAAAGAGCGTTCAAGTTGGAACTTGGTAACATGTAATAGTTATTTTATACAATAGTGAAAGAAGTAATTGAAGAATTCTGATACGGGTTGTTTTAAAACACTGCCAAAAAATCCATATTCTTTAAACTAACAAATAAAAAATCGATTTTTTAACGATTTAAAGGTCCTGTGTCCCCAGAAGAAACAAAAACGCAACGAAATTATATGCTTCTACTGTTACCACTCAACGTGCCTCGAAATACTTCAGGGTAATTAAATAATTCTAACAGATATAACACTAGACTGTTTGTAGTTTGAATCAAAGTTTGATTCAATTCTTTGATTTAATTTTTTTTTTCTTTGACCAGTAAAATCGTGTTAAGCGTTTAGTGAAATATATCCATTGAAGAAAGAAATATACGTCACATGGCTGTATGAGGGGTGTCACTCCAGGTGGTATAATCATCAATTTCGATTGCTCTGAAAGACTGGCTTGACTAAATGCATCATCAAATATATTTTCATCCATTTGACCTGTCCATGAATCCATAATTAATAGAACTTTTGATGTTATGTTCGGTTTGAGTACTTCGTAGTAACATCTTATGTATTTCAATAGAGGATTTGCCACTTTTGGAACATTCCAGAATAACATTAGGGGGTTTAAATAACTTTTCCTGTATGCGTAAACTAAAGGAACCCTTTGGTTCCTGATGGATGAGCAGAAATTGCAGCAATAATTGTCCAGCAGCAGAAATGATAGGTCGGATTATTACGGAATGGGATATGGCGTGAGAAGATTGAATGGTATTCGGAGTGTGCTTTTCCCCATTAATCTACAGAGTGCACGTAGATGCCAGTTCTTTAGTGAATCCGCTGTGGTCAGTGTTTAAAACCTCATCAAAAGAATGGTTGCTCATTGTATCTGTAACCATGTGGACGAATTCTATAGCTCTATCTTCCAAAGCTGTTGTGTGCATAGTACGTTCATGCGTAACGAACTTGGTGACTCTTCTACTTGCTATGCCACGCTCTTTTTTAAATTTTAATAGAAAAGTATCACTTGCGCTAAAGTTTGTGAGGTTTTCTTTTATTGCAATGTTCAGAAACCATAACTTTAAATCGTCATCGTGAACTGTTAATAAAACATGTTCCCGGGCATTTTTAAACTTCTCAAATTCTTCGTCTTTAATCCTTAACAGTTTTTCACATCTTGTACCCTGGGAAGCAACATAATCCCGATAGCAATAAATTTGTCTATGTAAAAGCATGTTGTCTTTAAAGCGATGCTGTATGCTTTTCAAGGAACGTAGTTTTCCTGACCCACTCCATGGAAATTCTTTTCATGTCTTCTAATGTGTAAGTTACGCGTGACGGCAAATTAGTTTGTTCATCCCATTCCTCATCATTCATTTCATTACCCGGTATTGCATTATACTTCATTTCATTTAAACAAATATCAAGTGTATTCTCGTCCTTAATTTCATATGTTAACCCACTTATAAAAGTTTCAGCAAATGTAAATATTTCTTTCGCAATACCTATCTCATAATTTGATACAAAATCAGTTGACTTCGCGTATTTTTCAAAAACATTGCGAAAAAGTATTTTGCTATGGTGGAAAAGGAAGACATGGTGACAAATAAGGCTTGAAATTCCACGCTTTCCAACAAAAAAATTAAAAAGGTCAAAGGTGATGAAAGCACAGGCAAGTGATGATTGCTTCTGATTTGAAAATTGAAGGATATTTATTCAAGACTGGTTTATGTACCAGACGGCTTTTTCGAGTTCTTCGCCAAAAATGATCTCAAAGTTTGTCGATTATGCAAAAGTAAAGTAAAAACTTCAAATATTTTTTACTTTTACACCAGCATACACAATGTATAATTATTTCAGGTACAACTAAAATGACTATTATAAATCCATGCTATATTTTGTTCATATGTATTATATTTTCTACGATAACGTTTGGCGCATAATGCTTGCCTAGCACACCAAAACACTGTTTTCACCTGTCATGCAGCGAAGCATCATCATAGGGTGAGCTCTATTTTCAGTGGGCCGTAGCTCGACCCCTTGGTCGATTGGGCCAAATTTGATTTTGGATCTTTCATATACTCGGTAATATTGGACCATGAACCGAAATTCAGAAAAATCGAGCCTTGACAGTTCGCGAGGTTCCCTTGTCAGTATACTGCAAAGCATTATTAAATTCTTTATTTTTATTTAAAAGCCTAACACTGCTTTATGAAAACAGTATACAACGTTTTCCATAGGGTATTAATTTTACTGGTTTTTCTATGGACACTTGTCTTTGGTGACAAATGGAAAGATATTCATGAGCATAATAACAGTTGAAAACACGAAGTGTCCAGTCATTGTCAGAACTCAATCTTTTGAAGAAGGTATATAAAGTTAAGTTTAAACATGGTCTAATACACTATTTCGGAAATAAACTATGTCCCTATATAGTAAAAAAATATGCACAAATGATGATCTTTTCAATGTAGTATAAGTCTGTTTTTGCATAATATCCTTGAATCTTTATGAGTAAAAAACGTTATTGCATGATGTGCAGGGCTAGAAATAACCATATATTAAAAAAAGGCATAAATATAAAATAGTAGAATCTTACGGTTCTTGTGGTTTCGGCAGAAGAACAAACAGTTCTTTTATATGCTCATTAATAACACATCTCCGGTTTTTTTCAACTAAAATTCATAAAATAAAACATAATATTAAAGGAAAGTGAAGGGATTTTTGAATGAATTGAAGCTGAAAATATAGATGTCAATTAAGATATAATGCATTTGTGCATATACATATACTCTTGAACTTATTACATATTATATCTGTTATGATGAAAATTAAATTCATCTTTACAAGATGAAAAAATCAAAAAATCAAGCTACATGAAAAAAATTTATAACACACTCAAAGTCCTCTCTTTCTCTTGTATACAAACAAATCAGTAGCACAATTTTACTCTTGTTGTGTTTTATTTATTTCATTTAAAATCTAAATTCATATCTAAAATCCCTCAAGGTTTCTAGGGTGACAACTGTGAAACAGTTGTCACCCTAGAAACCTTAAAAGTAGTTTACCGGTTCTATCTTTAATTTTTAATTGTTTTATTTTTTACCTACGAATTCCAAGAAGCTTGTTTGCATAGAGCTTGTTATAAAGTGACCATAAATAAAACAGTGGTCTGCTTATCGCACAAAAATTTGTAGAGAATTTCTTTTTGCACCATTAAGAACAAATTATAAACTGAAACATTACAAACAGAAAGATGCTCCCATACAGAGAATAACTTTTATGATGTATAAACAATTGGTCCTTCCTAAACACAAAATGTTGTTAACCAACTTACACCAAAGAACTGTAAGGAAGGATGTTAATACCTACAGCCAGTTAATAAACACATTGCTAATCAAATTTTAAGCGAATTCAAAGCTGTATATTATTGTATGCATATTACATGCATATGTTATCTATACAGACTTTATTTTCAATGTTTGGAATTTTTAAATTCCGAAATGGATTTAGCAAGGACTGGATATGGTAAGCATTTTCGTTGGTCTCAAGTTCCTCATTATTATACAGGTCCTACTTTACAATAAAAAAAAAAATTAAAACTAAGAAAAATTACTTCGATTATGATTGTTTTTCTTTTGTCGCTCTTTTTTAAAAGTTTCCATAGTAAGGTTGATAGCTGGTTCTTCTGTTGGATTGATAGTGGCATGGCATGGAGCAGATGTAGAAGATCCATTTGTAAGACTTGTAAACATCTCTATTATATCCGTTTCTGATGTGGGCTGTAAAAAGAAAAAACATTATTGGCATAAAAATAAATCTGACATTTATTTTTATAAACGGAACTAAATATTTTCCAGTATGGATTTAATTTTATTAATTAGGGAGAATATAGAATTATTAGTTGTTTAGATGAAATCTGAAATTCCATAATTCCGAGTTTACATTAGGACTTACTTGTAGCTTGTAAGAGCTGGAAAAAAAATATTAACCATATTACAGTTCATGCATGGAATTATAATTCTTCACCGGTGATGAAATGGTGCAACAAGACATTTTTGAGAACTATAACAAACAAAACTTACATATTTCAATGATTTTTCTAACTAATGAACAGAGTGTTGATTCAACACATGCATGCTTGTCTAACTACACTGCCTGACACAAAAAATGCCGCACCATGAAGATGTGAATGCAGTGCCATGAAAATTGCAGAGTGGATGCATATGTACAAGTTATGCAAATTATTAAAATTTCTGGCCAATCACATGATCATGCATGATATAAATAGATAACTAACTTATGAAGCCATCATTCAAGACATAATCATTTCTTTGAGAAGCGGGTATTTTTGCTGTTACTGTGTTTAGAGAATGAAAGAGGAGTATTGATGCTTTTATGGTGCTATCGTACACCATTTTATCAAATGGATGTATTCACAAGGTTTCATCCTAGGTCTTCAGTACTGCCAGTTAGTCCCTATGCTGTACTGTGACAGAAACGCAACTTAAAGCCATAACTATCAGTCGACTTTGGAGACAGAGCCATGAAGGAAATTTGCAGTGTCATAGTGGGACCAGACTTCAGAGCGCACAAATCGTTGCCTCAGACATCCTGTTGTAGCCAGTGCCGTATTTCCCAATAGGCTATAGACTAGGTCGAAAAAATTTTGTGTATTAAGTCTGATATAACAAAATCAATACCATACGATGATATAATCAGATGTTTTGGCGAGAAGGAAGCTAGACGTCATGTTTTCCATTTAAATATAAGTGTTCGATGGGCTTTTATTTATTTTTTGCTAAAATTAAAATTTATTTCAGTAAAATTGAATTTGATTTATTATATACCATGAAGAGATAATACTTCAATATAAGTTAATATTATTATTTAATGTTTATGTTTCAATTTATGAGTTTATTTTTAAACAAAGTTATTGTCAATACAAAAGATTTTTGGCATATATTGAATGTAGCAATTTTTATGTTCTTACCACTGATTAGGGGGAAGGAGGCGGATGGGTGGGAAGGAGCGGCAAAAGTAGCATTGGGACGTCAAAAATAGCCTAGGAGTGGCAAAATGGTAAATCTACCCATGGTTGTAGAACATCCATAATCCATGACTGGTGGCATTATGTGAAGTATACAGAGTTTTAAATGCTCTAATATCAATATGGGCAGTGTTGCACTGATTGGCTGTGGCAAGTTTGTTGTCCAGTCATCCATTGTGAAGGCTTTCCTTCATAACAAGCGATCATCACTACCATGTAAAATTGTATCACACAAGAGCTGCATAGGCCGCAGAATGGAAAAGTGCAGTGTTCGGCAAAAAAATCTTGTTTCTGTTTCACTAATGGAGAACACCTTGTGAGAGTCTGGAGGCAATGTCGCCATCAGACAGATTCTTATGCAGTTTTCTAATGCCATATAACCTATCAATATGACATAATAGTTTAGAGCTATCAGTGCCAACAGCTGCTCACCTCTTGTATGCATTACAGGCACATTAACAGCATGTGGCTAAGTTGATGAATTACTGCAGACGGCCTATGGCACTAACATATCTGCAGGGAATTTCCAAATGCCACTTTTCAACAGGATAACACCTGGCAACATACAGCTCCAATCAGCCCAAATGCTTTGCAAGGTTTGCAGACGTTTCCTTGGCCAACCTGGCTTGTCACCAAAATCTTGTGTTTTGACGTATTTGTATGTTATAATACTTGTTGTATTCCTGAATTTGTAATACTAAAGGTCTTTTCGCATATGAAGCAGTGTGCCATAAAGTCAGTAAGCTTTGCACACCACAATTCAATTAAATGTTTATTCCCATCCTTTTCACTTGGCCAGTTTTCTTAAAATCGTGTATCACAAGGCATGTTTATACTTACACATCAATTTTACTTCATACATTGAATTCATACCTTAATCTGAAAATATCAAAAAAGTACTACAGTTATTGTCTAAGATAATTTTAGAAATCAACAGTCCAATCTGAAAGAAAATTGGTCATTGATAGAAGAGAAATCAGCCATTGCACTAACGAGCAATGTTACGTTCCTCGCAACAATGACAGAGGGGGAGTGAATGTATTAATTTATTTAGTACTCTAGGAAGTTTTACAATTACATCTTCAAGTAGCCGAAAAAATGGCCACTTAAACTTTTGCGAGAGAAGCGAGCTGAAAATGGAAACTATATACTACATATTGAGGATCAAAACTTGGAATAAAGATAACCTATGATACAGTTAACTTTTATACCGATAACTAAAAAAAAAATATATATATATATAGGACAGTACTTAAAAATATAGGACAATATAGGACATTTTCCAAAAATATAGGA
>QLNU02007737.1:0-10025 GCA_006491805.2 Dysdera silvatica | reverse complement strand
GTCACCCATTTACCTCATTTTCTGCTAGAAATCGCTAAAAATTGCACTAGATGAATTTGTAACGTAAGAGTCACTAGCCAGCAGTGGGGAAAGCAGATCGGCTAGAGAGCAATCCTCCTGCGCATGTGCATGGACTTCGCCAAAGTGAGTGTCAGTGCTTCTCCACAATATTAATATGTACTTGGCTAGAAAACTAACGTCTGACAAGAAGAGAAAATAGCTCAGAGGAGGTATTTTAGAAATATTTTGCGGGCGATATTTTAGAGGAGGTATTTTGAAGATAGTATTTTAGAAATGGTATTCTAGAGGATGATTTTTAGGGAAGGTATTTTAGAGGAGGTATTTTAGAAGAGATATTGTAAAGAAGGTGTGTTAAAGGAGGTGTTTTTGGAGGAGATATTTTAGAAGATGTACTTTAGAGGAGATATTTTGGAGATATTTTAAAAAAGGTATTTTAGAGGAGGTACTTTAGAAGTGGTATTTTAGGAGACGTACTTTAGAGGAGGTATTATGGAAGTATTTTAGAGGAGGTAATTTAGAAATGGTATTTCAAAAGCGGTGTTTTAGTAGATCTAGCTAATATTTCAGAAAACCTAGCTTTTTTTAGCAGATCTAGCTAATTTATAGCGTGTTTCAACATTACTAGAACGAAGTCCGATGTCACATATACATGTGTCATGCAGTGGTAACTGGTTTGAGATGCCATTTAGTGATTGCTTCATGTTGCTTTCTCCTCCGGTTGTGTTCCCTCATATGAAAATGTCTGAGCACTTGATTTTTTTTTTTATGGATTACGTATGCAAGGTAAGATATGTGTGAATTTAAGAAGGAAAACAGAAAAAGAGGAGGAAGGGGAGGACGAAAATCCAAAAAAAAACAAACAGTGTAAGCAACAAGGTGGCTAGTTAACTTGTGCCGATTGCCAATTTTTGGAAACACAGATTAGATTTAGGGGGATAACATCTTGTGCGGTAGCGCCAATTGCTTTAGTAGAACTCAATTTTGCCCAACAACCCCCACAAAGAGTATCACTTCCTTACTACAGCGGCCACCGAGATCATTTGACTTTAGGATTATGCCAAAATTGCCAAGGTGTTTGTGAATCTGTGAATCAATATGTTGCAATTAGTGTACTTACTTGGCTAACAGGGACCGAACTGGGGGGAGACCCCCCTCCCCTCTTGTCACTTCGCGACCGTTCCAATCACATTCGATTCGATGTGCGCTACCTGAATCAGTAGGTTATGGCCATTTTCAAGTACTTGTTTCGTAGGTTAAAGCATTCTTTCTTGAAAAAATTATATGGCATCCACCTCTTTATTCAGTAAATTGAAGACAATTATTCGCATATTCCCAAAAAAACAAGGATTATTAAAAAAACAACACAAATACGAGAACCGCAGCACAAATTTCACACCATGTAAACAGAAAATGCCCGATTTTGGCGAGATTTCAACAGTATCTTGGCGGTAAATGTTGGTGAAAATTTTGGCGATAATTTCAGAGGCTGCTTCAGGGCCGGGCAACCGCCCAGGGCCCCGCGCCGGCTCTTTTATTATCGACGCACTTGTAAAATGGTTGTCATTAAATTGTAGATCCCTATTCATTATATAATGTAAATTTAATTTATTTGAATTTTAATAACGCTAAAATGATCTTTATTGTTCTTACTACTCATTTGTTATACTTTTATCAAATTAAGATTCTTGTTATTAACAACGGACCACAAGAAGATAAAACTATTCTTTTACCTTCTCCCGTCAAATAGCTTAAAAACTTTATTTTAAAAAATTCGTTTTCAAATTTTTTCGTGGGAGGGTCCCGAAACCTTTTTCTCTGGGATCTATTCTGTACCTCCGGACTCCCCAGTAAGGCCCCTTTCTAAAATTTTAGGTACCCCGCAAAATCTAGAGCCGCTATAGTAAGAAAGTACCAAAAACACCGACACGGTTGGCTTTAAAAAGAAAAAAGGTTTTATTCAACCCTGCTCTAACATCCATTTAAAAAGGTATGAATGCATATACAGGGCATTCCTAAACTGTTTTGACAAAATAAGAGGGGGCGATGTTCAAAAGAGAGGGAGGGTTCATGTTGATGCAATTTCAACATGTTAACGTTTTTAATAGTGATTTAATTAAAAATTATTGACTAAAAGTATGACATTACGATTTCAATAAGATAATTTCATGAAGCGAAAAGTTTAGTTTTGGGTATACGACGAAAGCAAAAACTACAAATGGCGTTGTTACGTTCAATCAAGTTACTAATGAAAAAACCACGTCAAAATCAAGGTTTCGATTCTTGGAGTAATCAAAATATATTCATTAAGAATGAACTTATGCAATGGAATAAAGCAATACAATATGCATTATTGGTATTACAGAACAGTTTAAATGCATAGTAAAAGAAACAACAGCATTTTGACAATTGCGAACTTACCCGAATGGAGGCCAACGTTCCAAGCAGGATTATCACATATTTGGGATTGAAAGACATTTTCTTGAGAGTATAAATATTTAAAAGAAGCTAAAAGGCATACAAAATGTAAGGCAGCGTATCCGTAAAAACTGTTACTTTATAAGGAAGTCACACTTTGAAGCTATGCTACGAACTCTTCAGGAGTAGCAAAATCCAACTGTGGGTTGAAAAAGCGCAACAGCAATTTGCGTAACCATATTAAACGCAGGTTCAATAATTGGGTACAATACAGTATCTATGTACAATACAAAATAACTCCCAAAGTGAAACAAATTTGGTGGAAAAGATCCTAAATCCGCTGTGAAAGACTAAAAATACGTAAATAGTGAAAAACTCCTTACACCATCATTGTGGGCAATTGTCGCGCAGGCGCAACAGACAGATTTAAATCACGTGACCTGGTAAGGTCAGTTGACGTCAACGATGTGCTTCACATTATTGGCCAGAAATCTGTGAGTAATCACCACCATTGACGCATTAACTCAGAACCTTGAAGAAACCAGTTAAAACAGGCAAGAAAAGTGTATTCCCCGACAATAATAGAGATTCGCCGCAATGTTCTATCTTCGGCTGTTGAACGACCATCACCCTTTGTAAATGTCCTATTGGGTATTTGAACATTTGGTAAATACAGCATTATATTTCCCGGAATCTCGCTTAGCTACTTCATTGTTCAGCTGAAAATACGTATGCTGATGCGATTTGCAGATGATAGTGAACGAACGCTATTGATCATTTAAAAGTAGCAATGAACGGATGTAAAAATCCATATAAAACGTTTCAGCATATATCAAAGTTAGCCACAACAAACAATATATACAGGGCCGATGTTGGCCGCCCAGGTGTAAAAACAGTACCAGGGCCTAAAGGCGGACACAAGGGTGGTAACAGGGGTCATAACCTTCCAAAATATTTTTTTCACAGTAAAAAATGCCACCTTTCATGATAAATGAAGGGTGTTATTCCAAGACCATGGCAAATTCTGTTTTTGACCCCTCCCCGCAAAATGAAAGTCTGTGTCCGCCATTGCCAGGACCCTTATTGATTCAATGGCGTTTATAATCAGCAATTTTACATGCAGTGTTTACTTTTATATTTATGCATGCATAGCTTGAAACAGGTGTGGGAAAGAGAAATATTTTTCAATTTCTATTTTCATAAAAAAATTTCTTGATATTGCCTTAATCCAAAAACATCTATGAAATAGCGATGCTGTTACATTGTTCCCGGTAGGCAGCAGTTAGTACGTATCAAAGGCACTGGCGGATCCAGCAGGGGAGGCGAACGCCCCTTCCTCCGAGCCGAATCATGTCAGAAATGGAAATGGAAAAGCAAGGTATACTTTCTGGATAAAACGGAAAAACAAATCGCATCTCCCCCCACTAACCACTTGAAAGATTTCTGGATCCGTTCTTGATCAAAGGTGGTCCAAAACACACGATACTTCGAGCCATTAAAAAGTCATAAGCCAATCACATCCCATTGATGCCAGAGGTTAATGAACGCTATCTTGTCATATCCACAGCGATTGTATCATATCACTGTTATTCAACCATTATCTATCCACTGCTGGATGAAGGTCTCTCCAAATGCTTTCCACACAAGTCTATCCTGAGCAATTCGCTTCCACGTCACCCCAACCTGTTTTCTTATTTCATCCACCCATCTAGTTTGAGGACGTTTTCTAGGTCTTCGGTGGTCTCTTGGAATCCAGTTCAGAATTTCTGTTGTCCATCGTTGATCAGTTCTTCTTGCAATATGCCCAGCCCATCGCCATTTCAGCCCTTTTACTTTAACAATGATGTCCTCTACTCTAGTTTGCTCTCTCACCCAAGTGTTTCTTTTTCGATCTCTCCTAGTTATTCCAAGCATGCACCTCTCCATGCTCCTTTGCGTTGTCTGTAACTTTCGTATTGCTCCAACTGTTAGACTCCATGTCTCTGATCCATAAGAGAGGACTGGCAATACACACTGGTTGAAGACCTTTCTTTTTAGACACAAAGGCAATTTCCCCTTCAGGATAAAACTGTTTCTTCCAAATGCACTCCAGCCAAGTTTAATACGTCTGTTGAGTTCTTTCATAATGTTGCCATCCATTGAAATCAGCTGGCCAAGGTAAATATATGAATCAGCAATTTCTAGCTCAGTGTTGTCAACTTGTATTTTTGTTTCCTCTACAAAATTATTGAACATGATCTTAGTTTTTTGTAGGTTCATCTTGAGTCCAACTTCTTCACTTCTAGTTGAGAGCTCTTGTACCATGTCTTGGAGTTCTGATGGGTCCGTTGAAAAAATAACAATGTCATCAGCAAACCGCAGATGATTTAAATATTCACCATTTATTTTTATTCCCTTGTTATTCCAATTTATCTGCTGAAAAATCATCTGTAAAGCTGAAGTAAAAAGTTTTGGAGAAATGGTATCTCCCTGCCTCACACCTTTACCAATTTTGATAGTTTTGGTATCTTTATGTAACCGAAATTTTGCACTTGCATTTTTATACACACATTTCACCATGTCAATGTACACATCCTCGATGTCTGTTGATCTTAAAGAGTTGATGACTGCTGATGTTTTAATAGAGTCAAAGGCCTTCTCATAGTCAATAAATGCAACACACAATGGAAGTTCATATTCATGTGTTCTTTCAATTAATTCTCTTAATACTTGAATATGGTCCACTGTACTGAATCCACTTCGAAATCCAGCTTGTTCTCTTGGTTGAGCTGCATCTAATTTTTCCGCAGGAGTTTGTGAAGCAAGGGATCGTCCATTATACGTAGCCAAGGTCAATAACAAACGGCAGCCTGGGCCATTCCAGTGATTCTTAGCACCCCCTGCTTTCATGCCACACTGACCGCTGCCTTGATCAGGAGCACTCCAGCACCTGGAGACTAGGGGCCATGGTTTCTGGTGTGTCAACATAATGGAGGAATTAGCCATAATTTCACCACGCTGGCTAGACGGGTTGGTGAATTAGCCCTCCCCTTCCGCCTTTCTATCCGTGCAGCAAATATTAATTTGCCACATAAATAGAAAGCTCAGCCTGCACCACTTGAAGGCGGGGTAGGACACTAGGTTACTGGCCTGACCGGTTCCACACATCGTCACATGCGTTCAGCGTGTGGGTCTCCTTCCAGTTAGATACCAGCAACCCTTTTGCAAGCCATATATATATATATATATATATATATATATATATATATATATATATATATATATATATATATATATACATATCATATAATCATAGTAAAATCTCCCTAAGGCGACCACCGTCAGTTCCGTGAAAAAGCGGTCGTTCGGAGACGTTGAATGGAGGTATGTTAGTCATTGGATCTATGATTGAGAGGAAATCTGTTTCCAGGAAAAGTGGTCGTTAAGGAAAATGATCTCTGAATAGTGGTGGTCGTTAAGAGAGGTTTCACTGTGATATACAGTAAAAGATCCCCAAGGCGACCGCCTTTGGGCCCGTGAAAATACGGTCCTCAAATGTGGTCTCTGAAGAGCATTTCTTTTGTATCTCATTTTTAGCATTTGTCTATGGGGTGGAGTAGAAATCAGTTTCGGGAAAAGACGGTTATTAAGGGAGGTGGTCGCCGAATATAGGCGGCCTTTAAGAGAAGTTTTACTGTATTTATAAAATAATTATTAGCATATTTATATAATGTATTTATAACATAATTATTAGCATTTATATATCAATATTTATAACATAAATTATTATAATATCATATAAGTAGTATATTTTATACAATTATATTATTTATATAATGTATTTTGTAAATATAATTATTATAATATTTATATAAGTAGTATATTTATATAATAATTCATTAGCATATTTATATAATTAATATATTTATAAAGTTATTATAATTATAAAATTAACGTTTAGCATATTTACAAAATATTTGTTTTTTATAATACTCCTGGAGTATATTAATTATATATTGTTTCTGGAGTAACTGGATTTTAACAATGTATAGCCATACATATTCCTCTGTTAGCAATATAGTAGATAAATTTCTGAATTTTCACAAGGTGTTTTCCTTGTTTTTTTTTATTTCATAAGATAAAAATCAATGTCTTCAATCTTAAACGATAATCAATTAGTATTTTTTGTCTTAAAATATTTCTATTCAAGCTGCAAAATCCAATAATATTGCATACAAAATACTACGAAATCGCCTGGGCGTACGTCCAGTTGGGTAGCAGACGACGGCTCGTTTTGCTATAATTGTGTGGTCTATCCAGTTACTATATATATATCGATGGACATAAGGCACCAATCCCCGAATTGTAATGAGCAGTTGATTGACAGTTCCCCCACTATTAGATGCCGAACCCGGTTTAGTGCAACGCCACCTAGAGATCTTCCAGGTGGCGTTGTTTAGTGGCATTAGGCGAACACGCTACCACCGTGGGGACATACCTATAGTGATAAGAGGGCCGGCCATAGGCGTAGAGTTATATGGGCCCGTGGGGCCCGAGGCACCCCTCAAATAAATTGCGATTTTACATATACTGTAATGTATAAATATACATAAAATGTGCTTAGCCCCCCCACCCCAATAATTTTGAGAACTCTACGCTGATGAGGAGGGCTACGATGACTGACATTATCATGGCCGCCTATATGGGGGGAGGAAGAGGAGGATCTAGCTCCACGAGCCGTTCAAAAATTTAATTTACCCGATTTAGCTATGTATTTACTTTCAGAAGTTGCACAAGCACATTTTAAAATAAGATACTTTTTAGCTCATTACTAATTGTCAAACAGTATCAATTATTTTTGTAGCATTTTAGTATCTTATACGTTCACTAAAACGTTTGACAGGTTTGAAAAGAAGCTAATAATTTTTTTAACCCCTTTCCTCCCACTAGAAATAGTACTCATGTGGACGCCCCTGGGCATTACCATAATTTTAATCATGGCAAAGGGGGCAAGTGTGCTGGAACCCACAATTCAGCATAAACTATTGGCTATGGGCAGTAACGTAGCAATTCAAAACTTATGGGAGGGGGCAAGCTCCTTTAAAGAAGGTTTTGTGATGTGGCCCACCAGAAAACAATGTGTTTTGATATCCACTGGTTGGGGACTTGAGCCCTCAGAACCTATCCCTTTCCTTCGGCACTGGCTATGGTAGTGTTTTATCTAGAAAAAAATCAGGGCAGGGCGCATGACCTAACAAAGGGCCATTTATTATTATTATTTGGAGGGGGGGCTTATAATACACGGATACTCATGATAAACATCCGCGGTTACGTCAGCTTTATTACTACTAACCTCTTCAAATAACGTTTTAATTGGTTTAGTTCCTATTGCTGCTTTTTTTAAATTTTTTTGGTTTTTGTTTGCAGGTAAGTTTTTTTTTTTAAATCCCGAGTTAAGTATATGCGAAAGGCGAGAGGAAATTGCGCGTGATTGCGACCTAACGGCAGTGTTGCCAAATGGCAAGATTAAAAAATGCCAACTTCGTACAAAAAAAAAACAAAAAATAAAATTAATGTAACTATAATTTAATTAAACAATATCCTACACTATATGACAAGTAAGCTTCATAAAATGGGGATATTAAATATGCTTAGTTTAGAGCTTAAAGAAAAATTGATTTTAATAAAAATTTGACCTGAAAAATATGTGGAACTTCTAATGCTTATCTCAATAGCTCGTGGTTGGAAGTCTACAAACTTGGACCAGGTGCTTTGTTTCGTCAGCAACCTCGTTTAGCCAAAACCACAAATATTATTACTGAAATGAAATGCTGGAGTACAAAATTTTTATAAATCGACAAATTTCGTCAGGCATTTTGGATTCTAACCTGGGAAATTGAATTATCATCGAAGAAGGATGGTGCGTTGTTGTCCAAGGGTTGGAAGGGACATTTGGGCACAAGGGCGCAGAAGTTGAAGTGCGCCCTTCTATTTCGCTTTAGATGAAACACTAGCCATGGGCCACCGCCAAGGGCGGACACAGAGGGTGGTCACAGGGGTCATGACCCCCCAAACATATTTTTTCACTGTAAAAAATTCCGATTTTCATGATAAATGAAGGGTGTTATTCCAAGACCATGGCAAATGGCGTCCTTGACCCCCCCCTAATGAAAGTCTGTGTCCGCCACTGGCCTCCGCTGTGTGGTAAATGGTTTGGCTAATCGGTGTTTGTGTTAAGGTGCATAAAAATTTAAAAGCAACTATGGACATCAATAATTGTTGTGGGGAAAAAATTGCCAAAATGCTTTTAAAAAAGTTAAGTTTAATTTTTATACAAAAGCTCTTTGGATTAGCTTTTTTTTTTTTTCAACCTTTTAACGACGTAGGAAATTTTGAAATATTTTCAGGGAGCACGAGGAACTTCTCCCCCCCCCCCAAACTTCTTTAAAAATTTACGTATTTTCAGCTGACGACACTTTTAATGAAATCTGTACTTTTTTCACCACCCCCCCATTCCCCAGTCACGAAATTTCTCGCGAAACCCTTAGCGATCACTCGCGGAAACCCTATTGAGAAACCCTACTATGCCCGTATCCAGAGGAGAGAGGGATCTTAGGGACGTCCCCCCCCCACAATAATAATAATAATAATAGGATTTGGCTACGACCTTGCATGCTGTGATTGTATCAATGTTGGCTGGTAAAATTTTAAATCCCCGAAATAAAATCCTGGCTACAGCTTTGGAATCCTATTACGGGTGGAGATGTTGAAAATACCCGATTTAAAACCCGGGATAAACCGTTTTTTTTTTTTTTTTTTGGTGTCTACAAAACGAAGGTTTTTGAACATTATGGGAATTTTGAAATATGGTTGTTTGAAATATATAAAACGATTTTTGCGTTATTTATTTTTTATTTTAAGAAATAAATATCGAACTAATCTTGAAAATTAATCGATAACAATTTTTGGTATTTAATGCCTTACAGAGATAACATTATTTAATTTGAACTTAAGAATATTTCTAGTAGAATATAATTTCGTAACCTAATAACAATTTCTGTTGCAAGAGGAAAGGTTAAAAATTATAGGTAAGAAAAGGTTTATGGAAATATATTTCGGATCTTTTTTAGGTGCTTGTTAACTGGTGTTGTGCAAATAAACGTAAACATTGTCAAGGTCCTTTCTTTCCATCAAAGTTTCCAATATTTCCAAAATTCCCAGTTTATTTCCGCGTTTCAATATTCTCGTGTTTTTTACATCTCTAAAGGCATCCTGGGCTTTCCATTAACCTGAGTCTGTTGAAATGGATTCCAGGTCGGATAAATCAGGGGCGCATTTAGAGGTCATTCAAGGGGGGTGATTAATGACTTGATTTTTGGAAATGATACATTATTGGACCTTTCCTTGTATCTTTCCAATGTTAAAATTTCATTCAAGGAGGAGGCGATCCCTCCCGATCCCATAAATCCGCGTCTAGGATAAATGAACAGACGCTTAATTCAAAAACATCTATAGATTACAGGATTGTGAGTTAAATAAAAAGCCTGTAAAATAAGTTAAATGTAGTGACGTTTTGTGAATTGGAAATGTGGGAATGTTGTAAATGAATC
>QLNU02007732.1:0-10717 GCA_006491805.2 Dysdera silvatica | reverse complement strand
CGCTTAACTTCACTCACTCTTAACTTCACCATGTTTAATTTTATTCGTTTACACATTGGTCAGGAAACTCTTCAAATAATTCGTAAATACATCAAAACACACATTAAAGTTATCCGTTACAAAGAACATCTTCACTTTAATCACACTTGTAAAAAGGAATCTCTTATCCCTTTCACACTCAAAGTTAAACCTCTTATAAATTCAGCCCTTGGACATCGCATCGCGCATAACACAAGTCTTAGATTTCTTTCCGCTAGAATTTCTCTCTGTCACCGCGTACTCGCTCAGCTTCAAATTGAAATATCCTTTCTTACTTCCTTTCTAAATACTAAACTTGATTTTCTTACCATGCTCCTAGTTAAATCCGCTACTCGCTCACAAGAATCTAAAATCCAAGAACATATTCATCTTACTCATTCACGTAAACTTAACAACCTTAGACCTTCTATTTCAAAACAGTCAAAACTTCCTACAAAAAACTGGATACTAAATCTGTCAAATAAAAGTCTCACACTACAACAGCAATTTGTGCTATCTCTCGGCCTGAATTTCTCACCTGCTCCACTTAAAATTCCTACACCACAGATTCTCGCTTCTATAGAAAATGCCCTATAAAATACTCACACCGACGACCGTGTTGCAGCTGATATCTGCTGCAGAGTGGCAGGACTCCTTCAGCGTCCAAAACTCCCTGAGGACAACCTAACGCCTATGCAAAGGGTTGCCCTCCGGGAGCTACGGAACAACAAGGACCTTGTCATACTGCCAGCTGATAAAGGCCGTACTACAGTCGTCTTAAACCGTCCAGACTACTTAAATAAAATTACTACACTCTAATCTGATACAAATACATACACCTGCATCACAAAAGACCCTACACAAACAATTCAATCCAAAATGAACTCTCTCCTTCTAAAACTCTATAAATCTAAAAACTTACATTTAATCTCTACGACTCTTTAAAATGCACTTCCGGCCGCTTACCATCCTTCTACAGATTACCTAAATTCATAAACAAAATATTCCTCTCAGACCAATAGTTAGCTTGTGCAGCTCTCCTACATATAACTTGTCACAACACCTCTCACGTCTAATCTCTCCTATAATCGATAGTAACGACTACACTATTTCTACTAGCCAATCCTTATGCACCTCTTTAAATAACCCACAACTTAACGAAGACGACCTCATGGTCTCATTCGATGTAATTTCTCTCTTCACTTGCATTCCCACATCACTTGCAATCGACACCGCACTTACGCCACCGACCGGCCTTCGCGAACGCGCCACTGCTCCGACATCTGCATTGTTTGAAAATTTTATGCGGACTCTTTGTTCTCCTCAAATGGTTCTATCTATAGACAAGTTTTTGGCACTGCCATGGGATCTCTGGTCTCAAGTGTTGTAGCTAACTTGGTTATGGAGTCATTTGAGGAAACTGCTTTGTCTTCACTGAATTTTAACATTAAATTCTGGAAAAGATACGTTGACGACACGTTTGTTATACTTAAAACTAATACACTCAAAAGCTTCTTCTATTGCCTTAATAACTTAAACTCACATATAAAATTCACATACGAAACAGAACAGAACAATAAACTCCCTTTCCTAGACGTTCTTGTACACAGATCTCACGATAACTCAATCTTCACCTCAGTTTACCGTAAACCCACACATACAGACAGATATCTCGATTTTAAATCGCATCATCCAACATGCCACAAAGCTTCCGTTGTTAAAACATTAAGTCTTAGAGTGAATTCTCACTGCAGTAATGAAACACTTTCAAACACAAGAAACCGCCACACATACGGCGCCGCCAGCCTGGTTTACTTCGCGATTCATTTTCAAACTATAGACCCAATAAAGTACATCTTCAAACAATACATCTCCACCCACATATCATTTCCATATATTCCACAGCATTTCGAAACAAATCTCTCGCATCCCTAAAACCCAAATATCCGAACATTCCTATTCCCCTGTCACAACACTTCGCAAACAACTTACAAAAGTTAAAGACCCAGTTCCACCAGAAGATCTCACAGGCGCATATACCAAATACCATACAAAGACTGCAACAAACATTACATAGGACAAACAAAAAGAATGATCAAAACAAGACGAAAAGAACACAAACAAGCACTCGCGAAAGGAGACATGGCCTCACGTCTGGCAGAACACGCTTTACAACACGGACACGAACCCGACTGGGACTCAACAAAAATACTACACCGGCACATCACAAACAAGAATAATAGACTCTTCTTAGAATCTTGGGAAACTTACAAACTACATGGGAAAGCCATTAATACATCACAACCACTTCCAGAAACTTATAAACAACTCTTACTTTGAAATGTATGGGACCTCCAAATTAGGTAGCCCGCAGTATGGGTTTCTCATTAGTCCCTATTGGGGTTCTTCCATGATTCTATTGGAGGCCTCCCATTGGTTCCCACCGGGTTTTTCCATTCTGCGGGACTACTCTGATGACGGTTTTTTTCCAGAAATTTCAAGTATAAAAAGAGACAGAAACATAACATCGTCATTACTCCTGATGAAGGACTGCTGCTGACGCGTCCGAAAGCTTGAGTGATCTTTTTCATTGCTATTTTACCAGTGTTTAACCTTTTTATGTATATATATATATATATCAATTATTATAAGCAATTAAAAAAATATTATTATTTGTATGTTTGAATTTTGTCTCTAAGAGTGTTCAGAGATGTTGCCATCAGTTTAATTTGAGAGAAGAAGAGCAACAGATGCATATTTTGAACTTGGCGCAAATTTTATCTAAACCATTAAACTTAACTGCATTTAATATTTTAACTACTGCGATGAACATAATTTACATAATTCAAATATCGCAGCATATAATTTTAACTCAAGTACTATTAGTCAAAGTTATAATTCGTGGTAAATATATAATTATATCACCACTCCTTAGTTCTTTCAAAACTTTACACTTGAAAATAAATTTAATTTTAATCGGAATTGCAGACATAACTTTGCGGGAAATGCAATCCGCTACTTGCTTTTTAACTAAAAACTGCTTTAATGACTGTGCATATAAATATTTCAGAATTCAATTTTCGAAAGAAAGAGGGAGGGTGTGATGTCGATGCCCATTAAGTGAGCTTATAAGAATGCTTTCAGCTAATTACGAAACTCTCGAGATGGAAAATTGCTAATCCGCTTTCAATTAACAAAAACATTAGACAGTATGTAAAGTGGTGGTTGCAAAATCTCCTGATAGATCTAAACTCTTCCGACAAAATGTCAACTTAAAAATAAGTTCGCCAAAATTGGCGGTATTTGCATATTTGTGTTTGCGTTCGCGTCGCCTTTCGTGTTACCTGTATGTTGAGTTTGCTAGGATATGTTGACAATCATGTTGAAATGAACAGATGTGCAACACTAATTGGTAGAGAGATAACGTGACATCATTCGTCGATATTGCATCGGTTTCGAGATATTTCTTGGTAATTATGGTTTGCGCATGGGAATAATGTTCGCCAGATTAAACTGGGTTCTAATTAGGTCCACCGAGCAGTTCGTCCGCTCCGATTAACTATACAGATAACTCAGCCGAAGTTGATTATTCTGAGAAGATTAGAATCAGCACCGACATCTGTCTGCTGATGTCGGATCACCTACGGCTTTTGGCAGCCCGAATATCTTTAATTTTGCTAAACGCAAAATTTCTAATTTGCTTCCAAACCTGCGGGGACAAATTTATGTGAACGGAATTGCATTAATTACACTTTTAGCGATGGTCCTAATTAATATCATACTAATCAATGGAAGTGCCTTACCTTATTAACAAACTAAAGAATATTTTAGCAGAATGTAGCTTCCCCCCTTCGTATAAAATTATATTCATATGCTATATATTAACTAATAAATATAAAACTCTGTAATTTCATGTCAGAAATCCCATTTCGTATTCTTTAGCCGGAAATTTGCCGTTTCGGGAATGAAAAATTGAAAAATAAGCATTTCAAATGCTTCCGTTTAAAATGAAGATTCGGTATGCTTATTTTCAATTTTGCTCCACTGACCCTGCGGTGGCGCGGTGTGGTAACAGGTTCAGGCTCTGACGGTGTGTAAAGACGCTCGAGATCTCATAAAAGATCGCACTCCTCACTGTAGTCCGGGGTTTGGTTCCCTAGGCCTTAAGAGGTTCGGATTCCTCGGAAAACTGTAGGTCCCGGCGCAGCATGACCATTCTAGTCTTTGAGCCGTAAAACCACAAAACAAACAAAAAAAAAAAAACAATTTTATATTGGGAAATGTTGACTGAAACTATACTTTTGCCAATTGTTTAAATAAATCGAACACTACGCAGATTAAATCAAACAACAATGTCAATCAATCAACGTTTATTGGCGTAGTGATACCAACGCCGATGGTATGGCGTGATTAGATGGTGAAACGTTCGAAAGAAAATAAATATTTCTGTCTTCGGTGGGACCTGAACCCACGACCTTCCACTTGCCAGGCGGAAGCTCTACCTACTGAGCTCCAAATCTAATCACGCCGTAACATCGGCGCTGGTATCACTATGCCATTAAATCTTGATTGATATTGTTGTTTGATTTAATCTGCGTGTTCGATTTATATAAATACATATGCTGCAACGGGCTTTTCGATCAATTTAATACCAGTCTCTTTGCAATTTGGTTTAAATAGTAGTCCATGTACTACACCATTCTGCGAAATGACCAGCATCAGTAAATAGTCTTTATATACGTTCGTAAAGAGATTAGATATTGTCGTTCGTAGCTCAGTAGGCAGAGCCTCCGCCCGGCAAGTGGAAGGTCGTGGGTTCAGGTCCCACCGAGCGCAGAAATATTTATTTTCTTTCGAACGTTTCACCATCTAATCACACCATAACGTGGGCGCTGGTATCACTACGCCAATAAACGTTAATTAATATTGTTGTTTGATGGTACTTTTAATTATTATTTTAAGTAATAATTTAACGTCACCAATCAATACTTATCAGTAATTGTACACTGTACACAACAAATAGACGTACACTGTACACAATAAATAGACGTACACTGTACACAATAAATAGACGTACACTGTACACAATAAATAGATGTACACTATACACACACTGTATATATTGTATTAACCTGTTAACTGAGTATGACGACATTTTTCGTCATGTCCGGAAGACTACCAAAATGCGAATGACGACATTTTTCGTCATTCCCGGAAGACTACCAAAATGCCTCCCCCCCCAAAAAAAGTCCCCAGTGTGAAACGAGTTTCACAAAATTTTATTCCCCGGTTAACAGGTTTATGTAAGTAGCGGATGGCTGGAGATCTTGACCCTTCCCTATTGTCATAGAATTTTGTATATACATATATAGAGTTGTAACCATGTAATCAACCCCCCTCACAACTCTGTAAATCTTCCTTATAAACTTTCCGCGTACGCCCCTGATATTGTCTATTTAAATTCTGGTTCAGACAAATTTTTAAAGCATTTTCTATGATTCCATATTTCCAAATGTACAGCGTTGGCGAAATGAATGTCTTGGAACTGCAAGTGAATATAAAACTGTTAGTGAAAACAATAAAATTGCTCATAGGTTTTTAAATTTTACGTTATATTTACTTTTTCATACGATTAACGAATACGTATCTTTTAATTGTTTTGCACAATTAGAAAATCTCGTTAAATAGTAAATGGATGAAAAATACTTTTATAAAATAATACAATTCTAGTCACGTGCATTAACAATGAAACGTTTCTTTTATGATTATATTAATACTCTGCATAACATAATACATCACTGTCTTCTACTCATGATACTTCAATATGAAAGCATAGATTTATTTTATCCATTAATCGAAAGAAATATCAAACGTAAAATTTTTCAGATATTTATAATTATTTTTTCGTTTAAATAAAAAACGGCATAAGGTTAAACATACATAACAACTTGAAATAATGTGACGACGACACTTCGCATTATTCAATTAATTGAAAAGTCAACAAATTAATGAAGTTTAATAATAAATTAAATCGTTTGCAGCTGTTTCAATAGCCCTGAGCTATTTTCGTCAGAACGACCAACGATAACACACCGTGTAATGACAAACCAGTGTTACAAAAGGCGGTTACATGTTACAGATATAATGAAATGCACAGTAAAAATAAATCAAGCACATGGGTTAGGGGAAACGTAGCTGGCAATGGAACTGAAGTTCAAAGAAACGTCTCTGGTAGTAAAACATGAGTTTACAACCTGGTAGTATAAAATTATTCTGTGTGGGATGAAATACGGCGTAAGTCAGTAGAAACATTTTATGAAGAATTATTGTTCGATGTGGGGAGAAAGTTCTTCCAAAAGGGAGAAATGAAATTACACGGCAACACTGATCATAAACGGCGTTATCTGCTTTGGAGGTTATATGTATTGCCTTAAAAACAAATTACAAGGCTGTAAGACATGTGTAATTATATAAATAAAATTTTTTTTTATTACTTTCATTGCTAATAAAAGTTAATGCATCGATAGACACCGAAATTCACTCCTTCTTAAACTCGATTTCGGATTGGAGATCGAAAATATTCACTCAGAAGATAGTGATAATATAGATAACGATTTTTCTTTTTCTATCGTAAGATAATAATAACCGCAAAAATTTATTACAACCTAAAATTCCTTTCTTAAGAAAATTTTTATCACGTTCATAGATCCGTGCCTTATCATTTCACTTAAAATTCAATCCCGAGTTCCTAGTTAACCTCTTAAGTACCTTCAGACTTGCAGAAAGGTTCTAAGGTGAAAGTGACATTTACAAATGACGGAATGTTTTCATACCATGAGACAATGTAAACAACATGGGTCCTTCTTTGAATGCGGTTATCCTCCAATAGGTATAATCCACATCTAATCATCTTATCAATAATTGTAAAGCAAAGAAAATACAGCTACCTAAGGCAAGGATATTTAGGAAGAAATGAAAAATTTTTTTAAAACGAGTCCTTGACTATAACAATTGAGAAAAAGAAAAACTTGTCCAAGTAAAAATGATGGGGAACTGCAGGAAACGAAACTAAAGAGAGCAAACGGTTGGTCATATCAAGGTACTTGTAGAAAATCGAAGGCCCTACGTCATTCCAGATATTAAAGGACGAAACAAAATTAGGAGAAGACAGTCACTCTCAATAGACCTAGATTCTGAAAGGAAATTGATTATAATTACAATTATAAATAGATTGTGGAGAAAGTCACGTCTGCACATCTGCGTACTTCTGGAAAGTTGAATAGAGACAGACGTTTTGTAATGACCTTAACAGAAGCTTTGATTCCATTGGTGATATGGTGGGTAGAAAAAGTAGTTTTATTCAAGTCTGCTCTATTCTTAGCGGCCATATTTCCTAAACTGCTTTTGCAGTTCAGATTTCCGAGTCGTTGGAAAGTGACACTTTTCATTTTCACTTACAGGAGATAAAGACATCTATCTGCAGAAGGAGTATGTCATGGGCAACTAGACTTTATCTAGGTAATTAGTTTTCAGAATGCAAAACAAACCTTTGCTGGCTTGCCTTCTAAGATTTCTACGATACGTGGATAGTTCCATTCTCAGTGGTTAAAGCTCAGCCATCCATGGATTCGGTGGATTGCTTATGTCGACAAAACTAACAAAAATGAAAGCTCGGTGATTGAAAGAGATGAAAACATTTTCTATTAGTTTTTCATTTTTTTTTCAAATCATAATATTTCTCTGAGTAGAATAATTTAATCATTTAACCTTTTCCACAGGAGTAAACGTGTATAATAGGATGTTATTTTACTTGGTCGGGGCCATATTTTACTTTAAATCATTAGTATAATAATTGTTATTTTCTAACGTAAAAGCTTCTTCCTTTGGGCTCTTTGATTGCGGCCTGCTTTCTTTCTTCCAGTCGTAGTAATTTGTATGGTCTTACGAGATAGCATGAAAAGGAGGCTTCATACATTAATTTCGAACCAACATTTTTTATATTTGAATCGCATTTTATGGCTATATGGATTTGGAATGATGGTTTTATTTTGGCCTTAACACTAGGAATTTACTTTCAGTTTTTCAATTTCAATCAAACTGAATAGCGAAAATAAATATTTTTTTATTTGCCAAAACATTGCACAGAAATTTCTGATATTAAGATTTTCAACTCAAACTAAAGATCTTAAAGTATAACACGACTCGATAAGGGACAGCTTATAACAAAGATTGGAAAGCAAATAAAAAACTCCCCTCCCAGGCAAGATTTTATCTGGTGACCTCTGAATCGCATCATAATATTCTTCAATACATAGACCCAACTGATGTAGTTTTAACCGCGTACTAATTTTTAATAATTCTAAACCCACATTTTTATAGAGGATGTGCCCGAGAAAATTAATTAAAGACATTTAATGTTGATACATACGTTTCCCTTTCAAATTAGAACCATTGACCTGCCTGTTAGGAAGTTTGATATGTGTAATGTACCATTTGTGGTCAATTGACAATAATTTTTGTAACGATTTTGCTTACCTGAGGAAGGGGACACTGCCTAACAGAGCACAAGAGTCGAGGAGCTCCAGTCTGAAGTGAAATTGTTTGCGTACTAGAATTAATTTTTCTCAATTCATTTCCCCCTCGAATTTCCGCTTAAAAAAGCATCAGGTTAAGAATTTTTAAATAAATTTACATGACTTGGAGTTAATATAATGTAATAACTTCTTAAATTTAAAAATCGAATAATTAATTGCGGTAATAGAGACAATTTAAATATTGTTAATGTAATTTAAATGTTCACAGGAGTTTCAGAACTCTATTTGACATTCTATTATTTTTGAAACGTAATAAAAAATTTCTTCCTGATATGACAGTGTACATATTGTTTCCGCATCAAGTAACTGATTTCATATTTTCTTAATTAAATTTATTAATAAATATAGTAAAACCACCCTACAACGATATCCGATATAACGATAAATCCTCTACAACGATAATTTTTCTCGATCTGGGTATAGTATGTTATTTCGCCTATGCAACAACCTCCTGCAACTTTGCCCATTGTTTTGGAGAAAAAGAGACGCTTTCCCCATCCTGGATTCGAACCAGGGTCCCTCCGTTTAGCCCGGAGTGTCTTGGACCGCTAGACGAATGAGGACAGGAAATATAACTCCCAAACAATAACTCACTCTACAGCGATAATTTTTCTCGGTCCGTTTCTTTTCTTTTCTTTTTGGTTTTACGGCTCAAAGACTACAGTGGTCATGCTGCGCCGGGACCTACTGTTTTCCGAGGAATCCGAACCTCTTAAGGCCTAGGGAACCAAACCCCGGACTACAGTGAGCAGTGCGATCTTTATGAGATCTCTGAGTAAGCGTTCTTTTTGCACTGCTGGGAGTCGAACCCGGATTAGCGGCGCACTAGGAGAACGCGTTGGCCCACTAGGAGAACGCGTTACCACACTGCGCCACCGCAGGGCTTTCTCGGTCCGTATAACATTGTTGTAGAGAGGTTTTACCGTATATTCATAAAAGCAAATTATTAATTAATATGTATATCAAAATAATTAAGAAGTTAATTTTGATAAGGTAAATAATATTATAATGTAGTATATGATTGTAAAAGGCGTTTTTGTCACTGCATAAGCAAATGGGAATATACATGTAAATTTTCTATCGATATATTTTATAAGTTTTTACAGCAAATAATTTCCCACGAATTTTAGAATTTTCCGGAAATACTAAATAAAATGATAACTAAAAAGTTAACTTCTTAAGAGAGTCACCAACTAAATAAACAACATGGGGTTTTCCATACAGACATAAGGAACATTTTCTTCGAAAATACTTATTCGATGCACACAAACTTTCTTATATTATTAGTAAACATGTATAAACATTCTATGTGTGACATTTTACAATATACATAATATTTGTAAAATTAAAAATATTTATATCAAATGAAAAAAATAAAAAACGCTACTCACAACGTATGTAAAATATTTATACGCACTTACCCTAGAAATTATAAGCCAATTGAAACCCAAGTTTTTGAAAAAATGTTCCCTTTGTGACAGAAAATATCATTTTGAGAAAACCGCATTTTTTAAAATGTAGTGCACTTAAATTCACTTATTACATTAATAAATTTGTTTTAAAATAGTTCTAATTACCTAGAGCTAGAACTTTTTTGTAATTTGAAAGGTAAGAATCCAAATTTTGTTTTAAAATAAAGAAAAAAATCGTCTTTTTAAAGCATTTTCGTGAGACCTTAAGGAATAGAGAGGGGCCATGGTGTAATTAATCAAATTCGATTATATATAAATTCTCAATAATACCTTAATGTGATTTTGCTAGAATTTGTGTTTTTGGATAGAAAGGAAAAGCGTTGTTCAAAAATTTAATCGCATTTGAATGAGCCCAACACATACCCTCCTTTATTTCTTCAGAAATTATCCCTTCTTTGTTAACACACACACATATATATATATATAAGAGAGGTTAGCCACGTGTGGCTGTTCGGTATCCAAGTGGACAAGGCTTTGGGGTGATAACTTAAAGATCGCTGGTTCGTCCTCAGTGTGTATGTGCTATATGTATCTCCCTGTCTGCCTGAAAACACAGTTTCTAGCCAGAGCAGTAGGTAGCTTGGGGCAATTGGGGCTGACTTCCACTGCAAAATTTGCAGTGGAAGTCACCCC
>QLNU02007729.1:0-25140 GCA_006491805.2 Dysdera silvatica | reverse complement strand
CAGCGGAAAATGAGAACCATCCAGAGAAGAGCCGGACAACTACACCCTGCAACGGCAATTGAACGGCAAACACTACCCCGGGAAGAAGGAGGACGCGGACAAGCGGACCTCAAAGACTTACATGACAAGCAGATCCAGAGCATGAGGCAATACTTCCAGTTGAAGAGTCCCCGATCGCCACTCATCCAAGCCATAATACAAGCAGATGCAAATTACACGCCACTAAACCTGTGTAGTACCGAAGAGCGTGTCCTGGAAACAGCCAACGAACAGAAACTAAGAACTTGGGCCGGAAAACCATTACATGGCAGGCACTACAATGACCTGCAACAACCACACGTTGACAAAAAGGCATCAAATTCTTGGCTGGCCAAAGGCACTCTCCAGCCAGAGACAGAAGGATTCATGCTAGCCATCCAAGACCAAGTGATCGCAACAAGGAACAATCAGAAATTCATCCAGAGAAAAGACATAGAAAGCGACAATGTTGTCATAATCCAACACGTGATGGTGGATGCAAAGATCGCTGGCAGTCGAAAAATAGTCCACCAGAAATTGGCAGCGAATGCTGGCTTTCTGACAGAAAAATGCCCGTACTACAAATATGAGCCAGAGACCGTGCATGAGAACGAAACACACAAGCTTTACTGGGATAGAGCAATCATAACAGACAAGACAGTCCCACATAACCGTCCTGACATAACCCTCGTCGATAAATCGAATAAGACCACGTACTTAATCGACATAGCAGTACCCAACACCAATAACATACAGACAACCTACACAACGAAAATCACCAAGTACCAAGATCTCAGACATGAAGTACGAGATATATGGGGTATGGAAAAGATCTTCATCATCCCGTTAGTCATCTCAGCAACAGGGATAGTACCAAAAACGCTTGCGACGAATTTGGAGATACTCAACATTGACCCAAACACCTACATTGAAATACAAAAAGCCACAATCCTAAACACGTGTCACATTGTCAGGAAGTTTCTAGACATGGCACATTAAGAAGTGATGTAAAAAGAGGCTTGGGAACATGGCGCTCTGCCCGTCCCAAAGCCTGTTTCCGCCAAGAATGGGCGAGGAAAACTTTTTTTATATATATATATAACGTAATTTCTACATCAAAATCATTGAGATATATGTATTTAAAAAATAAGGAGAAACTAAAAGGTGGTGAAAATGCAAAACCACCGAACTTAATCAATAGGCGTTTGGTTGCCCTGCATTTTTTACTTTTTTTTAATATGCCTATAGACGTTAATTGCCATTTTTGGTTGAATGTTTAATTGTTTCATTAATCAAACATTAATTAATTAATTTATAAAATTTACCGCTGTTTTAATTCCAGCATACGTGTAGGTGACTCAAATTTAAACTTACTTCATTCTTCTGAAATATATGCAATTATATTAAACTAAAATAATAAACTTTAAACTGCAGTGCAGTTACTGCACTGAATAAATATTTTGTAAAGCATGTAAGCGGATAGGGATGTCTCAAACATGTAGCCACTAGACTTATAAATACAAATTTTAATTGCATGATGGTGGCGTGAAGAGCAAACATTTATACATGCAAATCCTTTATGCATATGTTAAACTTTTTTGTTTAGCAATGTAGAAGGGAATTTTCTTAATTTGTCTATTGTAGAACGGTTTTGGAAATCCGTTATTAATTAAGAGAATAGTAAGTTGTTGAAGTCTATTGTATTATTTCTAGTATTACAGATTCTCCATATTCTACTTCCCACATTGTGATAATGGTGTTTCTGAAGAAATATTCTGAAATATTAGAACTGATTTTAGAGAAGTAGTTAACTTTGAAGTTGTGGTCCATTCTTTTGCCGTAAATGTTGCTTATAAATTTATTCGCATCAGTTATTTTTATATCGATGTCCAGGAAGTGAATGGAATTGTTTTCAACGGAAGTTTTTGCTAAATTTAATTCACCGAGGTAGATATATTGGAAATTTATAAAACTGTTTCTTCCAAATGCACTCCAGCCAAGTTTAATACGTCTGTTGAGTTCTTTCATAATGTTGCCATCCATTGAAATCAGCTGGCCAAGGTAAATATATGAATCAGCAATTTCTAGCTCAATGTTGTCAACTTGTATTTTTGTTTCCTCTACAAAATTATTGAACATGATCTTAGTTTTTTGTAGGTTCATCTTGAGTCCAACTTCTTTACTTCTAGTTGAGAGCTCTTGTACCATGTCTTGGAGTTCTGATGGGTTCGTTGAAAAAATAACAATGTCATCAGCAAACCGCAAATGATTTAAATATTCACCATTTATTTTTATTCCCTTGTTATTCCAATTTATCAGCTGAAAAATCATCTGTAAAGCTGAAGTAAAAAGTTTTGGAGAAATGGTATCTCCCTGCCTCACACCTTTACCAATTTTGATAGTTTTGGTATCTTTATGTAACCGAAATTTTGCACTTGCATTTTTATACACACGTTTCACCATGTCAATGTACACATCCTCAATGTCTGTTGATCTTAAAGAGTTGATGACTGCTGATGTTTTAATAGAGTCAAAGGCCTTCTCATAGTCAATAAATGCAACACACAATGGAAGTTCATATTCATGTGTTCTTTCAATTAATTCTCTTAATACTTGAATATGGTCCACTGTACTGAATCCACTTCGAAATCCAGCTTGTTCTCTTGGTTGAGCTGCATCTAATTTTTTCTGCAGGCGATGTGTTAGCACTTTTGTGAAGATTTTATAAATAGCAGGTAACAAGCTAATTGGTCGGTAATTTTTCAAATCCTCTTTATCACCTTTTTTATGCAAAAGAATTACTGTTGCAGAATCCCATTGGTTTGGTATGTTACCGCTGTTAAGACATTTGGTAAAGAATTTTGCAAGTATGTCTTCTACATATTCTCCAGCTTCTTTTAGGATATCTAATGTAATACCATCATCACCAGGGGCTCTTCCTTTCTTCATATTTTTTATTGCAAATGAAACTTCTTCTTTTAAGATTTTAGGAGCTGTTCCTTCGACTATCTCAGAGTCTTCGTTTAATCCACTGTTACTTTCGTATAGATTTTTGTAGAATTCTTCAACTCTTCTAAGTATTTCTTCCCTATTTCTTGTTACGGTGCCATCCTCTCCTTTTAATGCAATGATGTGTTTCTTCCCAACAGATAAACTTCCTTTAATAACCCTAAGGCTCTTGTTATTTTCAATGGCTTTCCTTACTAGCTCACAGTTGAATTTTCTTATGTCTTCTTTCATGCTTTTGCGCAGAGTTTTACAAAGTTCTATGTACTCAATCCTGGAACTGGTATTTCGATTGTCCACCTTCATATCTCTTCGCCTTTTCATGAGCTGTTTCGTCTTCTCAGATAATTTGCTATTGTGCTTTTTACAGGTTACACCAGCAGTTTCAACTATTGTCTTAACAATGTTTTCATTTGCTTCTGAGATATCAATTTCTTCAATAAGTCCTTCCAGTGCAGAAAAGCGATTTTTTAATTCCAACTTGAATGCCTCGGTATTTACTTTCAGTTTCATTAGATCCACCCTCTTACTTACTTGTTTCCTAATGAGCTTCTGTCGTTCTAATTTAGTATTTAAGTGCACTTTACATCTCACCATTCGATGATCACTTCCAGTATTAAATCTGTTCAGTACGCTGCAATCTTCAATAATTGATTTCTTGTTTGCCAGGATATAGTCAATTTCACTAGTTCCCCCATTTGGGTGTTTCCATGTCCATTTTCTTTGCGGTTTCTTCTTAAAAAATGAATTCATGATGCTAAGGTTTTCAGCTTCTGCAAATTCGATGAGTTGATCGCCACGTTCATTCCTTTCCCCATATCCGTATTTACCAACCGATGTCTCTCCTTGTTCCTGTTGTCCAATTCTTGCATTGAAATCCCCCATGATGAGCTTGATATGTTGTTTCCCTTTGGTGTGTAACTCTTTGATTTCTTCATAAAATTCTTCAACCTCCTCGTCGGTATGGCTTGATGTTGGTGCATATACCTGTACTATCTGAAGTTGGTATCGCTGGGTTAGTTGAACAACGAGCCTCGCTGCTCGATCTGACGTACTTTCAACTTCAAGAAGGTAGTCTTTAATTCTTTTGTTGATTAAGAAGCCAACACCACTTGTTCTTCCAGTTTCCGTTCCTCTATAATAAAACAAATGTCCACTTTTAAGTTCCACCAACTCTTCACCTTTTCTTCTAACTTCACTGAGTCCTACAATGTCCCATTTGATCTTGTCTAGTTCCTCTTCCAATTCCTGAAGTTTTGCTTCAGAAGCAAGGGATCGTCCATTAAACGTAGCCAAGGTCAATAACAAACGGCAGCCTGGGCCATTCCAGTGATTCTTAGCACCCCCTGCTTTCATGCCACACTGACCGCTGCCTTGATCAGGAGCACTCCAGCACCTGGAGACTAGGGGCCATGGTTTCTGGTGTGTCAACATAATGGAGGAATTAGCCATAATTTCACCACGCTGGCTAGACGGGTTGGTGAATTAGCCCTCCCCTTCCGCCTTTCTATCCGTGCAGCAAATATTAATTTGCCACATAAATAGAAAGCCCAGCCTGCACCACTTGAAGGCGGGGTAGGACACTAGGTTACTGGCCTGGCCGGTTCCACACATCGTCACATACGTTCAGCGTGTGGGTCTCCTTCCAGTTAGATACCAGCAACCCTTTTGCAGGCCATATATATATATATAGATAGATAGATAGATATAATGTGTGTGTGTCACAGCTATCCTGTGCCAAGAATACCGGCACTCGACGGATCGCCGTTACAAAGCAATATCAGTGGCGGTCACTCCGTAGTGGGGTGACACGAACCGCCTTAGTACGGAGTTTTTGCTGTGGTGGCCGAAGTTCTGATTCTTCGTTTAACTGTATGTCAAGCTTTGCAACCCGTCAGGCCAAAGTAGTAAGCTTAAGCCCGCTTCCTCTGTATTTCTTTCACCGTACTGGATGTAATTGTGATAACAGAGATGCTTCCACACTGCAGTGGATTGAAATGGTTGGTGAATATATATATGATGCTACTTAGATTAGGTAACCACGCACTCCCAAAAATCTCTTCGTTAGCAATTTGCATTCAATTTGCATGGAGTTGTCATGTTTCAGTGATCGATTAGTTAGTGTACATTTATATTTGTTTAGAATATTTATTAATAATTATTAACTGCAATTATGTGGGCTAGGAAAAAACCCAGATTGAGAAAATGAAAAAACGTGCATAACAAGTACTATTTTGAAATGGAATGTTAAAGAAAAGGGTAAAATGAAAAAAAAACAAATTGGGAATGACGATAGTAAAAGTAACGAAAGTAGGAAAACTATTTAGAATCGTCAAGGAAATAAAGGAAAAAAAGGTGAAATAAAAAAAATTAAGTAGAGAGTAATCGAGAAAATTAATAAAAGTTACCAACAGCATAAGTAAAATATCAACGAAACATATCTACAGACAACAAAGAAATCAAAGAATGTAGATCCTTTCAATGTGGAGCACTTCCAACTAGAACACGGTATTTCTTACATTAGAGAATAAACCAAACTCATAAAGCCAGCGTTCTACTTGATTATAAATATATATACATAGTCAAAGGATTAAGCGTTTACATGAACTAATAATAAAACTCACACTTCTGCAATTTAAACCATCCAAGCAGGGGCAATCATACAAGTAACCGCCATTGCGCTGAACGTCGTATGCTCTGCAGCGAGCATCTATGAATAAAGAAATCAAACATATATGTTTTATTGCAAAGTCTAGGAAAACCTAATGGTAACATTTCAGAATTAAGATTTCTCTTATAATTTCAAACTAATTGTTGTAACTTTTAGCCCCTACTTCGTGGAAGCCGTGGGCTACACCGGCCGGGATCATTTGCTCCATTTGGTTTTAGGCAACAATCAGTAGCTTCAGGGCAAGTTGGTGGACAAGCCTGTGAGGTAACGTAGACCTGAAACATATGAAATCAAAAAACATATATGATCGCCTAAATCCAAGTAATCGAAATGTTGTCTTTCAACAGCAAGACTAACTTGGGAAGTACACGAGCTGTAAGTCGTTGATTTTGATAAAAGTGGTATCGTTATAAAGGTCTCGTTACGGGTAGTAATAAAGTCGGTAGAATTATGCGTTTCAATTCAACACTTGAGAAGATATCGCTAAAAAGATGCAATGGTGCCAGCACTGCTGGAAAGCAAAGTGCAGTGGCATATCGCGAATACGAAGAACACATGCGTTAATACTATACTTAAATGCTTTATATTCATGTCAAGGTTACTCCGTAACATCACCAGTTTTCCCCATAATAGTGTTGTGCTGTACAGAAATGTGTACAGCACAACACTATTATGCTGTACAGAAATGTGTAACGCACAAATGTTATGTACGCGTGGTACACTTCAAGAACGGTGAACTCTCGCATTTACTACATGTTCCCTCTGTTAGCCTAAAGCACACCTGGTTTACAGACTGAAGGCTTGGGATGTGTGATTTCAATAGTGCTTTTTCAAACGCATATCGTCGCATGCCTGACTTTTGATTGTGAAATAAGTGATGCATGTTGATAATATCTTTTGTTGTTAAATCAGTTTCTCCGCAGATTACCATATGAGTACGAGAATATTAAATTATTCTCTTTACCATGTATTTATTATCGTGAAAGGTTGGACTTCTAGTGTCTGTAAGTATTTTGTTGTGTTAGGAGGTAGGAATATGACACATTGTCTTCCAATTTCTTTAATATTTCACTATCTTTTTGGCCACTCCACTGGTCTGGGATCAAAAGGGCATGCTGTCTGGTGATGTTCTCCTTTACTATTTCAAACTATTTTGCATTTAATTGCTTGCTGCTATTACCAGACTTGAAACACATGATATGAACATTGGAGTATTTCATACTTTCCAACCTTATAGTCACAAAACGAGACCAAATTTACCTTGAAGTTTCTGAGTGATTATTAACACCGGACTAATTAATTTGCCAGCAGAATTAATGGTCAACTATGAATTATACACGCGTGCGGCTTTTTTTTGTTTTTTTTTGCCAGATTTTAGCTATAGCTGCTACATCTTTCGACCCTTCAGTGTCGTGAGTTCTTTTTGATACGACCTCATATACCTGTCCGCTCTAGTCAGTATTAAGGATGGAGTATAGACTATTTTTTTATTATTTTGTTTTGCAGCTAAAATTCTCCATGTTTGAATGCCTAAGGAAACTGCCCTCTTTTCTGTCCCATAGGACCAGGTGAAGAGTTAGTTCCTGACATTAAATTACAACCCACTAAAATCTCAGGTCTGTAGGCCAGCAGGGGCTTGGCCCTAATTGCCCCATGCTTGTGCCCATTTGCCCCATCGATATATATGCAAATATTATCATTTTCCTCATAGGCAGTTAGGAATTTTCCAATAGCGACAAAGCCTATGCGTAAGAGCGCCGCAAGTGAAAATTTTCCTCTCCCACCAAATCCTCTCCATATAATTTAAAATGCAAATCTTAATATATATAAACCCTTAATATTACAGTATTTGTAATTATAATAAACAAAAAAAAAGCCATCAGAGTCAAATTTTTTTGAGTTTATCGTGACGTTATGTCTGAAGTCTCTACAGCTCCTGACAATCCTTTTATACTCGTGAGTCCCCGTGTGCCCTATGTCCTTTACATTGTCCCAGTTGCTCCTTTATCCTGGCTACAGGCCGTTACAGTCTAGGCCTGTACTGGCGCCATTTAGTTATTACACGTACACAACATTATCATGCAGAAAACTATTCATGTCATGGAGCATCTTTGACATGAATAGTAAGCATATAAAATATCGTATTAACACGTGTATGCTTTGTAGTCGAGAAATGCCCCTGCACTTTGCTTTCCCAGCAATTCTGACACCACTGTTTCTTTTAGCGATATCTTCTCAACTGTTGTTCAATTGAGATGGGTAGTCCTTTTGACATTTTTGCTAATCGTAACGAGACCTTTTCAACAATACCACTTCTGTCAAAATCGACGATTTGATACCTCGTGCATTTCCCTAGTTAGTGTCGGTGCTTAATAAATGTTCGTTGGTTGTTTAGATTTTTATGGCGCAAGAGCATCTGTGTTACACTACGCCAAATGTGGAAATAGGATTGAATTTGCACCAGAAGTTTAAGGAGGTGATGAATCGAAATAATTTGGCTTAAATTTACTCCATTGTTGAATTATTTTTCGCAATATTTGATTTGCTATTCCATTAACAAATCAAAACACACTGCCTAAATATTAAACTTGTCAAGAAATATATATTAACGTCTATTGTTAAATTTTTGGAGAAAATTCTTTAGTAGTTGCTGAGGTGTTTACTCTAGATAATCTGTACTCATTAAATCTTAGAGAAGACGACCGATGAATTGATTTTTCTTTACTTAAGTGACCTACATATCCAAGATCTGTGAACTCAAAATGTTGTCCGTGCTTTCAAATTCACTTGCGAATATAAATAGCTCAAAACTATTGACTTGCTATTTCTTTTACTGCTAACGTATTTCATCTTCAAATATATTTTTACAGGTTCTTAGAGTTTTGACTATAAATGCGTTCATTTATTTTATAAACATTAGCAGTACCATTTTAAATTTTAGTGCAACAAAACTGCGAAATATACGTTATGAGAAAATAGCAGGTTTTGCAAAGGTTTTTAAAAATTCTCTTAACATCAGTTGTATTTTTCTAGGTTTTTGTAGGTTATATTTCTGTATTATTTCTAAGTCTTATATCATGACGTCACGGTTTGTTGCCAAATAATTTGACGCATGCGCATCGGCTTCCAACGTAAATTTACCGATTAGGCAGTCGAAACTCCAATGTCCCGCCCTCTTTGCAGAAACGAAGTTTTCTGTGTTTAATTTCAAAATGGCCGTAAAAGGTGTTAACAAATGCCGACTTTGTAGTGATTTGTTAGACTGAAAAGCAATCATCACAGTAGTTATTGATTTGCCGCCACTTTCAGTGTCACTTTAATAAGTTAAAATACTTCAATGAATATCGTTGTGCAATCATTGTGCGATCGATCTTGAACGCTGTGCAAATAATATAATTGAAATTACGTGAAATTAACGAAGTTAATGTAAATTTTGTAATCAAAGTTTAAAAAAACTTTAGGTCAACATAAATTTGAGAAATAAATTATTTCCTGACAAAAGAGTAAATCCGCCTGAAATTACACTCGCGGAAAAGCTAACTTGGTACACTGTTAAAGCTACAGCGACCTACTCACGCTCGTGCAACGAGTATTCTTTCGAAAATTGGCGAAAAATGGTGGATTCAACAGTATTAGGTTATTTATCGCCTAATTTGGAATGCAGAAAAACGCAGTCGCCAAAATTCCAGGCGCCAAACTTCCTGCCAATAGAATAGTCTTCTGAGTGGTCAGTTATTTGAATGACCTCAGCGCTCGATGTAATGATTCTTTTTCCTAAATTTAATAAATACCCGATTTTAATTAAACAAACATGCCTATGTTTTATGTATTTGAGCATTATTTCAATGTTTTATGTCCGAAATGTATCTTTGTGAACGTAAGAAAGGGCGAATTACGCATACATACTGGCGGAATCATACGTTCTGATCCTTGTCAGTGTGCCAAGTGAGCTTTGCCGCGAGTGTAGGAATATATTCCTAGCTCCAGAAAGAAACTTAAAATTCCCTGCTTAAAAGAAAATTAGATTAAATGATAATTATTTCTCTTTCATACTCAAAGTTCTTTGGACGTTAAACGTTTATTACGTTTTGAAATCCTTTGGAATATTACTTAAAAATATATGCAGTGGACCCTCGATTATTCGTCTCCTGATTTACCGTCTTTCTCGCTTAACCGTCGGAGTCAAGTTTAAGTTAACGCCGCTCCGTTATCATCGACAATGAGACAATTTTACACATTTGTGAGGCTGTATTCGCAGAAGAAAACAGTGAAATTAACAAATTTTCCTCTACTCAATTTATGTAACGCTGTATAATGTTTTCCCATTACCGATACACCTTTCAGTGGCGCGAGCAATACCTCTTACCCACTAAAGGCCTATAGAACGGTTTTTCTTTTTAATATCTTTGTGCAATATTACATGCATGAGAATTACAATTTTTTTTCCAACAATAAAATCCCAGACTATTTTTTTTTTCGGATCATTTGTGTGTGTTATAAGCTGTGATCATCATACTTCGTTTAAACCGTAGCTATAATGAGAGGGCGAAATGTGCCCGACGTTTTCCCGCCTAGGGCGGTATATTTCCTTGCGCCGGCCCTGTAGACTATTAAACGTAAAAGACATTAGGTGGCCTTGTTTCTGTATGGTTTGCTTTTACTGATTTACAATAATCTCCTTAACCAGAGACACAGATTGATGATTTTTATGTAAATTAAGCAATATGTGAGTTAGATAAAAGAAAATGTTGCGTATTCGCGAATGGTTATAGTAAAAATAACTTCTTCATAATGTATTATATTAATAATGGCCTCTTATATATACGCCACACACATAGAATATGAATAGTGGCCTCTTCGTATATTTTTCCAAATATCTTCTCCGAATGTGTTCTATTAATTCACAAATGAGTTTTTCTTTAATGATTAAAAATGTTGATCGTCAGCTTACGGCTGAGAATCATTGCAATAAAAATATCAAAATTAATTAAAAGTACCAAAATTAATTAAAAGTAAGCACACTATACTTAGAAAATACAACAGGTAAAATACAGAATTTTATTTCCAAGCTAGAATTCTATATATCGCACCCTTGTGACGAAAGTGTTACAACTCAAAATTCGGTGAAAATGGGTTAATGTTACAACTAGATGTGCAAAACAGTGCTGGCTGCACTCTGCCGTGCGAAACGTTAGGCCATAAATCATTCGGATTTCCGCTAATTGGCACATGTCGTTACATGAACACAATATCCCTCAATGCAACCAGAAAGAGTTTTCTGCGTTTTCTGAAGAACGGGATTTTTTGAGTTGTAACACTTTCATCGCAAAGGTGCGATATGCAATTCTTTAGCAATTAAAAATAATAAATACTTACCACACATAATAACAACACCAATGCACTGAGAGTTTTCATGGTTTTTTGAGAATTGTTGCGAGTAAAAATGAAGCTAATATTTATATAGTGTGATGCCAACTCGACAGTTTTTGACACGGACGTCAATAGTCGAAATTAAGTGTTTCCCTCGTAAGAGATATCAGATAGGGGCAACTCTTTACGTACTCTAAACATCTCGATTTACTTCAACAACCCATCATCAAACAGTTGTGATCCATATTAGGAAATCGACGAAATCTGTTACAAGGCCAATTAATAAAAAATCAAATCGCGTCACTGATATTTCGCGTGATTTCCGAGTAATATCTATATCTCCAAAATGTTTTGATTTATCGTTTTGTAAAGCTATCACTTTGCCCTTCTGTTCATCAAAACAGTCTATTATAAACATGCTGGATGTCCAACGATAAGCTCCCTAAAAGTAACACGTCATATCTGGAGAACTAGTTGAAATAACAAGCCCATATTTTAAGGTTAACCAAAGTCCATATGAGTATTTCTGAGAAGAGGTGGGCTGAGAAAAATTACCTCCTTCTCAAGGCTGTCAAATAATTTAGCGAATGAATAAGATACTAAATTTTTGCAAATATAAATGATACTACTTGACAATTAGAAATGAGCTAAAAAAATACTTTATTTCAAAATGTACTTGTAAAATTTTTGAAAGTAAATTCATAGCGGTATTGGGCAAATCAAATTTTTGCAGACTAGGGGGGCACAAGCCCCCTTTGCCCTCCCACACGGAATCCCATGACCACAGCCACTATTGGGAATTTTTTTGTGTATGATTACATCATTCGTTTTTTTTTAGTCCATTAAGGGAATTCTCCTATTTTCTCTAAATATATCTCCAATTTTTATCTAAATATATCTCCAAAAGTCTCCCCTACGTGCTATTATCCTGTATACAGATGTACATACAGGGGAAGTTTCATGTAAGGGCAACTTTAGGTCTAATCTTTAAAACCTGCATTTTTCAGAAGTAAGTTGGACCTACATGATACTTCCCTCTGTACACAGCTATGTATACAGAGGAACCTACATGATACTTCTCTCTCTATACATAGCTGTGTATAGGAGCTGAAAGGTAGGGACGATATTTTACCTGTATGCATTGCTATATTCATGGGCAGTAGCACATAGGGGCGACTTTTAGTATATACAGAAAAACTTCCTTTAACGGCCACTTCTAAGCGATTAAAATTTTCGAAAACCGGCCGTACACTAATGGAACCTAACGCGTTCCTTATTATTAATATTAGTGCTAACCTCCGAACAATGGATTCGGAACAACGGACACACACAGTAGATATCAAGAAACAATATTTTATTCAAATTTTCCAAATATATCTGCAACCCAAATTGCCAACAATATAAAGTAAAATTTACTTGAGGGCACTTTCTTCCAAGGTACTCCATTGAAACTTATGTTCATTTTGTAGCTATATACAGGGTGTTCCGTAAACACTGGATTAAAAGTATATAGCCGTGATTCTTGTGCAAAATGGCCCTTTACATTGGAGGTTCGGAAATGAATATCCACGGAGTTATGACTATAAACAAATAACAAAGCATGATTATAGTAAAAAAATTTACACCTATAATCAATGTATTTGTCCAGTAGACTGCATCTGGGCTGTGTTATCAAAAACAGGTTTTTATTTGGCAAGCATCTCTGGAATGTGGGAGTTAACAATTTCGAGCCAATGAAAATTGCATTTGAAAGTTTGACTCGCCTCTTGAATTTAGTTTCCTAAATTTCGCCGTCTCCAATTTTTGGCAAGCTATTTAAGAATCAAACCATTGACTTTTTGGCCATTTTATTCCCCCCCCCAGGTAAGCAAAAATTAGCAAAATTAACATTGGAAATAAACTAACACAACAACCCCCCCCCCGAAGGTGATTACATAATACTTGAACCCTCCCTATTAAATTTTTTCTATGGTAAATGGAAATATAAACCCTGCGACCCGGCCACCATGCCGGCGCCCATATTCAGAATCGATCAAGACATGAGCGTATTGAAGAGGGATTCATGTGAGCCATAACCACCCCCGCAATTGGGACAATATTAACAATAGGTCCAGGGGCGGACAGGGTTCTCTCAAAGGGCTCATACTTTGTATAACTCGGGCCAGCCAGATTACGGTCAGATGTGAAACAATTTGATAGCTGGTCGGGAGAACCTGATCCCTAGAGAAGGAGACCCAACGAGCAACCCACAGATCTCCAGGCAGCCCTTATTTAGATATATAAAAAAACTGGAAATATATAATACAGTTCCACTCCAGGAGACAGTAAACAGATACTGGCAGGAGTTAATTAGACAGTTCGTCGCAGATCTGGATGGCAATATGAATGCATTGATTCAGAAAAAATAAAAAGAGAGCGGGGTTATTGATATCATTGTTAAGCCACAGAGTCTTGTTAGTTTCAGATGATCGAGTCAGATGAAAGTCTTTGGTGCGTGGGCAATCAAAAACGTAATGGTCAGAGTCTCCAATAGAGGTACATGAACAGTTTGGTGAATTGAGTAGGTGAAATCTATTTAGGTATGATGGAAAAGGTCCGTGATCTGTCAGGAAGTAGATGAGGAATTGATTGGTGATCTGGAGGTTGCTATCGACTTTCTTCAAATATTGGTAGGCTTTGCGTCCAACGATGGAGGAGTCCCATTGGTTTTGCCAGAGCCTAATGTTTTTTCACGAAACTATTCAGTAAGGGCAGGGGAGCCGGAAAAGTAAGGCGAACACCGGTTGAGGCAGCAAGTTTGGCAAAGTGGTCGGCAGCTTCATTACCCGAAATACCCGAGTGAGCTTTGATTCAGTTTAGACTATAACTGTTATTGTTAAGGTAAGTGTCCTTCTTGGTGGTGTTGACGCAGAATGATTTATTTTTTGTACAATCAAAGATGGCAATACTCGATGAGCTATCTGTGAAAATGTTGCCGGTAGTGTTATCTCTGAGCCGTTTAATGGCGAGGTTTATTACCAAGAGCTCAGCCTGAAAAACGGAATTATGGGGATCCAGTCAGTACGAATCCCAGAGGTGGGGAGGGTGCAGTGGCGTAGGCAGAAAGTTCATAAGGGGAGGGCTTAATGGGAGGGGTTACAGAGCTACAACTCACATAGTCCTATGTTAAATATACAAAATTTCATTGCGATGGCGTGGGTTACAACCCCAAAAAAAACCCCTGGCTATGCCTCTTGCAGAGTGTCGATTTGTACGAAAGTGTGCAACGTAATTTTAAACTGCAGGGGGGGGAGGGCGATCCATTAGCACAATTGATAAGACGTCCGTCTACGGACTCTTCCTAACATATACTGAGTGGAGGGTTTGTTCCTTTCAGTACCGGCTCTTTGGCCGCACGGGGCCTCTGTGCAATGCACCCTTCCTCCCCTATCGCCTGCCCTGCCCTTCGTAGCAAAAATTGAAACATTCCTTAGGTAAACTTCTTTAATCGGTGTTGCGAGTCTCGAGATATTTATTTTTCAAACTAAATTTCTTGCTTTAGAACTAAGAATGGCTCCCACGGATCTTGGGGCCATCCTATGTTTGTACTGCACCTCTGAGGGAAGTTTCCAGCCCTACGTAGGAGCCCTAAAATTTTTATGAAATTGCGCCAATTCGCCAATTCAATTTACGCCAATTCAAATAAAATCAAGTCGACAATCTCAGCAATCATAAAAAATGCCAACACGTCTCAAAACCGGTTTGAGGATTCAATGTAGCAACCCCGCGCCGGAGTTGAAATTTCGGGGCAGACAACTTCTTGGTTTGTAAGCACCATTGGTCATTATAGATCCCGCCTCTGAAAAATAAAAGTATGCATAACTCCGTGGATATTTATTTCGACCTCCCCATGTAAAGGGTCATTATGGTTCATTCTGCACAAGCATCACGGCTATATACTTTTGCTGTTTTTCGTATAGGGTGATCCGCTGTTTTCGGAACACCCTACACGTAGGCCTACACCTAATTCTGTGAATACGATGTCGCTGTTTATGAACAACCATCCCAATATTTCGTCTGCATAACCAACCACTATCCACTAAAAATTGGTTTTTGATAGTTTTGGCTCATTATGCGCTATTACCATTGCGTTATTTCAACCTAACTGCGTTTGAACTAACTTTCGCCATTTGAACGCTAGTTTGTAATCAATATATTTCTTTACGGAAATTTTTACGTCTAAGGAAGAAACTCAGTTATCAACGACAGTATAAACGGTGTAAGTGCAGGAAAATTGGCAACGCATCACGGTTGTGGGAGGTCATGGATAGATGCAATTTTAAAAAAAGTGAAAATGGTCCTCAACAATCCGTTTGTGGTGTGAACTTTAGGACGTTCAAAAATTTTTAGATACCCATTGGAAAAATCATCAAGCCCTTGGACGTTTGTATCATGGTGTATCATATACCCTTAAAAGACAATGCGATGACACAAACCTGTAGCCGAGCCGGGGCCGGCAGGGGCGCGGCCGCAGTCGCCTCATCAATTGATGGGGCGACTGGGTCATTTATATATGTCCACAAATACTATATTGAAGGTTTGAGTAACAAACTGTACGGGTGTGTCACATAAAAAAAATATATTTTAATGCAGAATTTTTTTTTTTGTGAATGCAAATGTATATATAGCTCAAACTAGAGCTTATTGATTTTGGAGAAAAAGAGACGCTTTCCCCATCCTGGATTCGAACCAGGGTCCCTCCGTTTAGCCCGAAGTGAGAACCCTGATTCGAATCCAGGACGGAGAAAGCATCTCTTTTTCTCCAAAAACAAAAAACAAAACAAGAAAATAAGTGATAAAAAAGTGACAATGAAATTAATATCAGTTTTATAGTATAAATACGTTCGTATCCAATATGGTACATAATACGATATACTAGTTATATTCAAACTGGATTCCACGGAATCCTAAGGTTTTGTGAAACATTGTTAGGAGTTACGCAATTTTTTTCATTGAAGTTTGGATTTCTGTTTGTTTTATCATTTCATATTTCTAAAACCCGCTTTTCAGAGGCAGAATGTACATATTGGCTATTTCGATTGGCATAACTAGGGGATGAGGCCTAGCCCCTCTAGAAGAAAATTAGCCGCCTCCGCGCTAGAAAATTTCTGACTCAATAAAATGTTTAAGTAATGTTACGTGCCGAACCTTGAGATATCGAGGTGGGGGCTTCGATGTTCGAAGGTAGTTAATGCCAATTGCTGTATTTAAAAAATTTGAATATCATGTTTTTAATAATTACTGCATTTCTAGCGAACAAAAATATAAGTCAAGGTAGCGACAGAATCTAAACAAAAAGAATCCCTAACATTTCCTTGATTTCCAGTAAATATGCTTAAAATATCCCTGATTTTTTTGTGGACGCTCACCTCATTAATCAATTAAATCAAATTAAATACAAAGAATTTTTAATATAATTATATATAAGGGGCCGTCCAAGTATTACATAAATATCTTTTTTTGAGAAGGGGTGAGATTTTCATTATGGTTAATAAATTAACGCCCACGTTTTTAAGCTCATATATGTTGTCAGCCATATTGAATTACGTTGTTCTTTAAATCATTTTGTGTGGATATTAACGTATTATTATAGGAGAATATTAGTTTGCCAAATATATTCTGTGTATTTGTACAAAGTAAGCATGGGTAGACAAAAATAAAGCCAGACGACGTTTTATGGGTTTAGGCGCCATAGCCAACCAAAATAAACAATGAAAATCCCATAAAATGTCAACTTTGATTAGGGGCTTGTTTGTCAATTCTACTATCGTAAACTCAGGGCGTAGTTAAACTCAAAAACAGTAGACCGCCCCGCGAAAGGAAACCTATCAGAGATCAGCAGTATGATTTGCATAGATAGCAACAGCCAATGTACTGTCAAAACGAATAATCCTGTGAGTGGATTGGATGATTTAATTCGATTGACGTGCGGATCGTGCTGGAGATAAAAAGAGAAGAAAATAGAAGAGAAGAGCGGGAGCAGCGTACGGAAAAGGACGTCTCAATTTGACGTGAACTTGGAGTTCGGTCGGAGACTTCAAGGCAAGCAAAGTTGCAGGTGGGAAGACTCACAACCTTCCTACTTGAAAGTATCGTACGGGGCTCCACTTGGAAAGTTTTTATTAAAGCTCCAAAAATTCTGGATTCGCACACGAGAAACAAAATCATACGCATCAGCTGCGTAGAGTTATATTCATCGCCACTGCAGAGTGAAGAATTCCGGCGGACTATAATTATTCATCGTTGATTTTCGCATCAGCAAATCCCGATGTTTGTCCAAAAAATACGTAGAGTCCCACTGAACTGATGCAGCAGCATCCTGTCTGTTCATCGTTGTGTTTCAGCAGAGTCTAATGTTTTCCATAGAACACGCAGAGTCCGCCAGGAGTGGAGCAGCAGCAGCAGCCCCGTAAACTTTTATCATCGGAAATTGGATTTTGAAGTGCACGACGAGCCACAGCGTAATGCACCTGCAACAAAACAACGGTCACGTGACTGCAACACCCCATCATAACAGTCGCACGTGAGTCAATATCCATTTATTCCCATTTGTACGAGGTGTACCATTATTTAGGTTTAATTTTAAAATTAGGTTATGAAACTTATTCTATTTTTCCCATTTTCCCATGCTTACTTAGGCAGTAGTTCTTGCATTGTTTTAATTTAATATCAGATATACGTTCTCAGTATTGGTGTAATTTATTGTACTATCATATTGCAATTTAGATATTGTTGCTGAGCCGTTGATTTGATAACAACCTGTATTGATAAATCACAGCACCATAGCAAGAATATCAGCTAGACATTTATGTTTCTGTCCATGTGGAAACTTTCGCCATTTATATAACTGCATAGAATTTGTAGAGTAGTAGTTAGTCATACTTAAATCTGTTTCGTTCGTTTAAATTAGTTCTCCCCTTTTTTGTGTTTTACAGCCCTATATACTGATTTCACGGCCATTTGACAATCATATGTTTCGCAAAGAAACTGACGGGTTATTAAGCAATGATAAGCGTAATGATAGGTGCATTTATCCAAGTTAAGCAATTTGGCACATTATTATTAACTTAATAATAATAATAATAATTTATCGTCTCCTTTTGTCACAAAGGAAAAATTTATTAGGTATGGGAGAAAAAGTTTAAGAAAGCCCTTAAAAAATTTTTCTTACTTTTTATTATTATGAGGTGGGTATAAAATAGCTAGGAATTTGCTTATTTAATACTTGAACAGACCCTAAATTACGTATGATTTTAATTTTTAGAATATATATAAACTATATTTACACCAAGCATCTTTAAAACTGTAAAAGTCCTATTATTCACACCTAACTTCAATGAAAATAAATAGTATATTTATATATTATCCTTATTTTTTTTATTTATACTGATAAATGTATAGCACATATTTATAAGTGACAGGGTTTCAACCAAAATAATATATGTTTACTAAAAAGTATTAACAATTTTATTATATTTGCGAACAGTATACATTTAAATTATAAGTAAAATAAGTTCAATATGAGAAAAATCCGCTTCGAGAAAAAGTGACCATTAAGGGAGGTGGGCCATCAAAGGGGTTTACTGTATACACCCATTTATTTGAGACAAAAAAAAACTGTTATACTCACAAGGGAAGCCTCCGAAGTGCCAGTTGCATCTCAAATCGAGACATATAGTATGAGAGATCCATATGAGTAATGAGCAAAACCGAAAAAAAATTTTCTGTGAAACATAATTTCTGATTTTTTTTTTTTCCATGAATTTTTTAAATTTTCATGCTTACACTAAAATGCAGCTTTGCTCTTAGCTTCAAAGCCATAAAATGAAGTTTTCAGTTAGGAGTAGTTTTCCTTTCATTTGTATTGCTTGGCAAAAAATAACAGTAAGTTGTCTACTGAGCAAGCTCTAACTAAAGTATCTTCCTATGCTTATTTTAATGCTTTACTTTCATCCCAGCCATGTAACATTCTTCTTAATTATTCTCATTTCTCACAGGCAATAATCAATAAGAACATTTTTTATTTTACTTCTCCGCTGTTAAAAAAAAAACACATTATAATTGTTCCGCCCTTCGCAGTGGCACATTCGCATGTGCCTCATATTGACCCTAGGTGAATCCTAACGTAAAAGAAATACATGACATAAATTTAAAGTACTAAATCTTCTGATTACTCATGGAAAATGTTTTATGCATTTTTACATAATTTAAATTTATGTCGCAAAGTGTACACTCTAAAAAAAAATTCTCTGCATTCATTAAAACCATATTCTTCGTGGTGCGCGTGAAATGATAGGGAAACAATGTTACCAAATGCCTCAATAGGAACATCAGTGTAATTGCAATCAAACCAAAGGTACATTAACATGGATATATTTCTTGGACTGAATTTGATTATAAACTAACGAAGGCCTTTTTTAGTATTCGCTTCGATCAGTTAATTTTATTGAAATTTCATTTACGGTGACATAGTTTGTAATTTTTTTAAAGAAAATTGTATTGACGAAAAATAAACATGTAAAGGTTGGATAAGAACTCTTACGCCTGGAGGAATATGAAGCTTGTCGCTTATTTTTATTTGTACATGTTCGCAGTATTTTTTATAATTCTTCATCAGTCCACTTCTTTAATTTGCACTTGCCATTGATAAATTTAAAGTTTTCATTGTTTCAAATAAATTAATGATTAAAGCTCGGATTATACATATTTTGGCTCTTTTAGCGTAAGCGTACATAAATGCATATAAAATGAATTTTCAGAATGAATGCATATTTCAAGAGTTTGAATAATTTTATTCTTTTATCATAAATTTTTTACACAACTATAAGGTTAAATTTTCCATTTACCCTCCTATTCACAGAAAGAAAAATGAACTTGCAAATGTTTATATTTAATGTCCTGAGACGCCAAAAAATGTAGTTACATTCATAACTAAATTAGCCACCACCCTTAGAAGGGAGACGGAAAGGTTTAGTTCCATTGAAAGTCTAAAAGTTCAGTTCTAGTTAATCCAAACAGGTGGGGACTGGGAAGCCATCTAACTGTCCCCCTGGGCCAATTCGCCCTCATGGGCGATAGGAGTTGCGCTTAAGTAATTCTAGCAATGAAATCAGACTAATTCATTTAATAAATTATTAACAAGAATTTGTATCGGAAATTTATAGAGGTGTATTATAATTTATAATTTCTGTTCTCCTTACTGTAAACCAGACGAAGATATACCTGTATTTTGTGGGAAAAAAATATAATGTATTACACAAGATCTACTACACAAATCATTTTTTCGTTCATTTTTAACAGTGGGAAACAATTTTCATTGTCGTGGACAACCCTATGCAAGGAGAAAATTTAAACCACAACTATACAAAAATTTATTTTGGGTAAAACCGACAATACGTTCCAGGGAAAGAGGCTGTTTATATTTTCAGAAGCCTTATATTTTCTCCTGGCCCCAACATGACTACGATCCTACCAGTCTGACTTCTTGTTCCTAACTGATTTCTAATTACTGTACCGTCCCTGGTTTCTCTCGCATATAATAAAAAATATCGGCGTACGAGGCCTAAAATACAGATTAACTATGACCTCATAAGTTATCTCTTGTCTTCTACCCACATTTCCTTCATCAAATAAATTAAATTTCGTTTTTGGAGAGAACTAAACTGCTGTGCAGAAGTACAACTCGCGTAAGCGAGAAATACGTGTACAGTAAATTCACCTGAATCGAAATTGGATCAGCTGATTGAAGAAATAAAAAACGTCGATGTAAAACTTCTACCAAAGTTAAAGGGGGTCACATCCATTAGCGTAACTGGGGAAAAAGGCTAGAATTGGCTTGGCCTTCAAAAAACAATAGTACCACTAGGAAAAAAATAATTTCAAGTGAAAGCTGTGTGTCGAGAAATGAGTGAACCTTCAGCCCCCTATCCCCATAACTCGATACTAGCTATGCCATTGGATACATTGCATAGTAAAGCTTGTTTCGTTTAGTTCGCATGCGAAACTTTTTCCCAATGGAAGAAATATGAAGTAGTAAGTGCATAAAGACTTAAAGGGTAAAAAATGTACTCAAATATGCTTTCCTTAACTTTACTAATGTATAAACAAGTTCATCGACTACTTCTCTATGAAATTCGGAGTCAATCGCAGCGAAATATTTTACGTTACGCCGGTTTAAATATTAAGAGGCTAGAAATATGTCCAGCCTTCAAATCCTGTAGAAAGCCTCCTTTTCACTAAAGAGTCCTTCTCTCCCATTACAGCCAATTTCGACGCCATCATCATTACGGAGCGGAGGCTCACTCTGAATCTGCCTCGACTCGCAAACAGGATTCGTGCATTTGGCTATTTTGGTGTTTTTTGCAACAAAAACTCTAAATTGCTTTTTTTTACAATGTAACGTGATTATTTACAACGTTAATTTTCGTTACAAGTTCATGTTATACTACAAATACAGTCGAACCTCGTTAAGACTAACGCTCTTTGGACGAATTACTCTTAACACAAACCGTTTTCTGAAGTCCTGTCAGATTGTATAACATATCCTTTCCGGATAAAGCGAATTACTGTTAATAGGAAGAGATTTTCTGCTCTCCTTGGTGTTCGTTTTAAGGAGGTTCGACTATATTATGTTTTATTTTTGTCTATTATTTAGAAATTAACTAGAGACTGAGACTCCTCTGTCCAATGGTATTTGCGATCGTAATATAGTTTCCAATTCTATTGATTACTTATTTTCCGGTCCAGATCGCACTTTACATTTCCAAAAATTTTCCGCCATTACAGCCTTGTCATTGGTTTGAAGCAAGTGGTCCATGATACATAGTTTCAGTAACTGCTGACAGATCAGTAAGTGTAAGGGGCTCCGAATTTTTCCACAGCCGCACTTCATGTCTCTGCCAATTGACAGCCCCACTTGATCAGGTTCATCTCACATTTCGCTACTCAAACCTTCATCCAATTCAATGTCCTCCGGACTGTAATATATATTAGGGAGTTCATATGCTGTAGCTATCTCCTCTTGGTTCCATTTCTCTTCTGGTAAGTTCCTTCCCCGATTTAGCCGGTCGAATTACTCTCGTAGAAAACTGAATGGCTTTAGTTCTTGACAGGAAACTCCTCCTAGACCTGAGCCGACGAGTGTGTGTCATATTCTTGTTTGGATCTCTCTGCATCTTCCTCCACCTCCCTTCTAATATTTCGCTGGGTGATACCAACAAGAAGGTACAATTTATCAGTTGGTGTAGGTCTGAGGTATCTATGCGCATTGCCTTGTTCACCGCAGTGTCCACGTGTCTGACATGCGAAGATACACTTTAAACCGCAGCCGCATATTCAGCCGCGAACAAACTCAGTGCCAGGGTCGATGTTCTCAAAATGAATGGTTCAGCTCCCCAAGTGTAACTTGCCAATTTGAGTATGATGTTTTCTAACACTAACTTTGGCCTTTGTGTTGAGGCAAGGTTGTTTAAAAGAAATTGTTCTGTCTAGAGTGACACCGAGACATTTGGGAGTTGAACAGTGTTGCAATCTACTTCCACACCATTTGACGTCTAATTCCACACTTGCATCCCGATTGTGCACACACTCCCGGTGGAGTGCACACATTCGAGTTTTGCTCGGGTTTGGCTTTAAATGATGGCATCATAATATTGCAATAGTTCTTCCAGAGCACTGGAAAGCCCTCTAGCAGTCTCGTCAAAACCCAAACCCTGCACAGCCACTGCCTTATCATCAGCGAAATAATATTTTTCCAGGGCCTCCGGGGCTAAGCACGTGGTACGTAAAAAGTTCCTTGGGATACAAATTTTGAAACGTGGGCCAACACCCCCCACACACTCCATATGAGGGAGCGCTGCATAGCCCCCTCATATGGAGGGACACTGTGGGAGGCTTGAACCCTCCCCTCCCCAGCCGTTGTTTAAAAATTTGATTTGCTCGATTCTGCTACGCATTTATTTTCAAAAATACAACGAATTTTAGGTGACAATTTCAACACGTCCTATTACCAACTGATGTGATGTATTAAGGAGTGGGAAAGGGGCATGTTATGTATTGTGTACTCATGCCTGGATTTCAGCTCTCAGGCTGTGCATGTGATGCGTGATAGAAATAACTACTCCTCATATTGGTACGTTCTAACCAATAATTTCCACAGAGCTTTCAAAAGGACTGAAATGTTCTTAGCTACTGTCGATTTCTGTAGAATTTTACTCTCGCTTTAAAAGCAAAGAATTACAAGTCAGGTTCGGTTGATTTTGTGATTTCGCAGTTTTACTACTTACCAACTTTGTTACTGTTCAGTAGTTCTGTTAAGTGTGCATTATTAAATTTAATTCTGCTATTAAGTGTCGAACTAATTCGTAGCTGTAGATACAAAACTGTTAATCGTTACTTTAATACTGTAATTATTTATTTTTTTTTAGCCCCTTCCCTAAAAATACTTATTTGGGCATCCACGGTTTGAGAACACTGGTTTAAATGATGTGTGTCCAAACTTTGGGATGTCTTCAAATACCAGGTGCCTGCATTGAATACGTGATTGAGAGAAAGAGAACTAATCATAATCCAGTATTCAAAACATGTCACCGGCTCCATTTGTGATGAGAGCTATCTTGGAATGTAAAACTTTCAATGAAACATCAATTTCTAATGCATTTGTACGCAGGCCTGGGAGAACATTCGAAAATTAAAGTATTGTAACAAAACATTTAACCAAAATAGGGTATCTTCATGTGTATAGGTACTGCATCAGTGCGTGCAATATTATTTTACAAGTACTATTATAAAAATCTGTATGGGGTATAAAAAATACTGAAACAATTTGTATAGCTTTTCAAAGTTCATACAGGGTGAGTTTTATACACCGCACCTTCGATACAATTTTGAAATCCTTATGCAATTCTGTTATGTTAGTATGTTATCCTTATGTTATTATGTTATGTTATAAGCCTATTTGCAAATCATTGTTGGGGCGGAAAATGGAATTTTATTTTTTATTTTTTTAATTCTTTCGAGCGGACTATATATTTGCTGATTCAACCAATCATGGGTTAGTGGAGGCCAACTTTCTTTTTAAGATTTCACGCTCACTTGGCTAGACATTCGACTTGCTGATCCAAATTAGTATAAGATTTATTACGGCAGTATTTCGTTCCAAGAAAATAAGTTTAATTATTGGTTTTATGACTATTCAACACAGAATAGACTGAACGGAATGATTTCATATTTTTGCTAGAAACTGATTACGCATATAATGAATTGGACAGAGTCAACTGTAATAAAAATGTAATCTGCAGCATTCGCCTAGAAAGCTCGCTAAACTTATAAATTTTTCTAAAGAAAACAAACCAGTTTGGCTTAAATGATTTCGCGAAAACATTCACTTGCCGGATTCAAAATAAAATGAATGCTTCTCTTATGCACAAACTGAATTGCAACTTGCAATGCGATTATAAAAATTAAAGTAATTTGTTTTCTGCTATGACTTTCAGAAATAAAATGAAAGGAATATAGAACTTCAATCTAACGAATAGAGAAAAAAAAACCTTTACAGCTACTTCAAAATCAAATATGTTTAAATTTAACAAATTAACGCCAGCTCTGTATTACTGAGCGTATTGTAAACTTTTAGAATACACACCGCGTTCGCTTTTTCACATTTTTCGACCAACTAGCTACCTCGCCACGTGTTGCCAAAAAGGTTTCAATTGGCTCTATTTTAACTTTTAACACTTAATTTCGCTATTTCCAGGGGGGGGGGGAAATAGCTGCTAAATTTCATACATTAAGGATTTTAATCTGTCCACATTAAGCTGAATTAAATTCTTTAGATTCGGCATGTAAGCTCCGAGGGTTGGTTACTTTTGTGTTTTCCTGATTTTCTCACTCTGTAATCTAAATGCGAACTAATGTCCAAAAAATTCCTCCAAAGAGGCAATCCTCTCTCTCCAAGAGGGGCCGGTGCCTACACGCTCCCCTCCCACTTCAGAAGTCCTGTAATAACTTAAGAAAAGTTGAATATCATATTCAAATTT
>QLNU02007722.1:0-26469 GCA_006491805.2 Dysdera silvatica | reverse complement strand
CTCTATAATAAAACAAATGTCCACTTTTAAGTTCCACCAACTCTTCACCTTTTCTTCTAACTTCACTGAGTCCTACAATGTCCCATTTGATCTTGTCTAGTTCCTCTTCCAATTCCTGAAGTTTTGCTTCAGAAGCAAGGGATCGTCCATTATACGTTGCCAAGGTCAATAACAAACGGCAGCCTGGGCCATTCCAGTGATTCTTAGCACCCCCTGCTTTCATGCCACACTGACCGCTGCCTTGATCAGGAGCACTCCAGCACCTGGAGACTAGGGGCCATGGTTTTTGGTGTGTCAACATAATGGAGGAATTAGCCATAATTTCACCACGCTGGCTAGACGGGTTGGTGAATTAGCCCTCCCCTTCCGCCTTTCTATCCGTGTAGCAAATATTAATTTGCCACATAAATAGAAAGCTCAGCCTGCACCACTTGAAGGCGGGGTAGGACACTAGGTTACTGGCCTGGCCGGTTCCACACATCGTCACATACGTTCAGCGTGTGGGTCTCCTTCCAGTTAGATACCAGCAACCCTTTTGCAATATTCAATATATTGTCATATAATTTCAATCTTCACTCTCGTCACTAGCCCGTTATTATTAATCGTAAAATTGTCTATTCATTTATACTTTCACTACACAGGAATGTATATTTTGTAATTGTGGTATGATGTACATACATTTACACCTATTAATAACCTTCATTTACTTGCTTGATTTTCTACATTTTGATTTATATTTATGTTTACATTATCTACTGTTTCCTATTTATATATTTTTATCATATTGATTGCTGCTGCTTCATGCGCGCTCTTCATTGATAAACTTGTTTGTATTTTTATTTTATTGTTTACTATTGTTTTTTATTTGCTTTCATTTCTCACCAATCTATTTGCTTGATTTTCTACATTTTCATTTATATTTACATTATCTACTATTTTCCCATTTATATATATATATATATAAACACACACATACACCTTGCGATCTTGGCAACCTTCCCCACTTTACTGTGACCACAAGAGAGAGGTGGGGTATTGGCAACCCTATCTGCCTGAGGCGGTGGGGTCGTCCCGGAAAGGGGGGATTGATTTCGTGGCAAATCCCCACGTTTTGAGTATCGTAGGAAAACGCAACGTGGCATTATGCATGACACCATGCTGGTATCTCTCTTCTCAGAATGCTCATAACCTTAGATTCGCCACGAGATACCCTGTATCACTGGCGTACGCAGGGGGTGTTTATGGGGGTTGTAACCTCAATGAAAGTTATTATGATAATATAATTAAGATCATGAAATTATTAAGCCTAACAGGCTGCGCGAATACATTAACGACAAGTGAAAAAAGCCCTTTCGCAAATGTAATTCATATTTTCGGAAAGTATTTTATGGAAAATACAAAATTTCAAGTATTTTGTAACGGAAATACATATTTTTAAATATTTTGCCCAGCTCCGGTCCGATATACATGGTCGTACGCAGAACGTTGCTGGTGGGGGTGGGGCGGAAACAATGTCTGCCCACCCAGTGGCGTAGCTAGATATTTTGCCACCCGGGGCGAGTGATTGTCAATGCCGCCCCCCCCCCATGGGGTCACAAAACATTTTGTTTTTTAAAAGCTAATTGCCGCCCCCCAAATTGTGGCGCCAGGGGCGACCGCCCCCTTGCCCCCCATTAGCTACGCTACTGTGCCCACCTCCATCCGTGAATCCATTGCATTGCTTTTACACCTATAATAAATTACTATGAGTTGAAAACGAGAAAGAATGCCACCAACCAGCATTACATTTTTATATGTAACATGCATGCATACATACACACACATACATAGGCGTAGAGTTGTATGGGCCCCGAGCCCCGTCCCCCAATAATCTGAAATAAATTGCGATTTTACATATATTATAATGTATAAACATACGTTAAATGTACTTGCCCCCACCCCCAATAATTTTGAAAACTCTATATTGATGCATACATAGGTATGCTCACTTGCCTATTGCATTTTGTTAGGCCTAACCTGGCACTATAATCACGATCGCACTATCATTTCACAGGAATCCGATCTTTCAGCGGCCCTTTTTTCCGCGGCGCTTTTTTCCGTCGGCCCTTTCTTCCGCGGCGCATTTTTCCGCGGCGCATTTTTCCGTCGGCGCTTTTTTCCGCGGCGCATTTTTCCGTCGACGCTTTTTTCCAGGCCCTTTTTCCCGTGGCGCTTTTTTCCGCGGCTCATTTTTCAGTGATTCTCACACACACCCACGTTGGATGGGAGGTCACCAGCTTCAGCCTTATGGAAGAAATTAGAGAAAGAACTTTGCTTTTTCTGATGTTTTGTTTTTGTTACTTCCTTCTGCCTGTAATAAGTCGGTGGATTTACAACTTTTGACGCAACAAGCAGCACCTGTACATTTAGTAATAGGTTTCTGTGAGAGTTGCAACTAATCCTCTAAACGTTTCAAGCATAATTGCACCGTCCATTAATTTTATAATTGAAATAATTTTTGTTTCGGCAATTTTTTCAACAATAAAAACTCAATGGGGGGTTATAACACCTATAAATCCCCCCTGCATGCGACAATGCGTGTGGGGTTCAGTGCATCAGCAATTCTTGGTCCTTATTTCTTCCAGGAATCATGAAAAACCGGTGGCTGGAAGACGTGCACCATAACGGGAGACCGTTATTTAACCCTTTGACTGGCCGCTGTTTTGCCATGAATGCTCTTTTAAAATGCATCCAATTGAACACATAATGCTTTCGAAAACGACAGCCACATTTTAGCAAATGGTCTTAACATTTCTCTCTCCTGATTTCCTCCCCCCCCCCCCCATTTGATTGACACCTCACAGTTGGAGGAAGCATGAGCAAGGTTCAATTCCTGTGGTTTACACAGCCTTTATACTATCACCCACCCAAATTTCTTGGCAGGACAACGAGCCTATTTTCTCCTTACCCCTTTCAGCCCCAGATATTTTGGGTGTGAAATGGACACTCGTCGGGATCTGTTATCAAGAATAAACAACCCTTCATTTGAAGAACCACAGTGTATAAAGTCCTTTATGTACGGGAGTGCCGTTCACCGCAGGAGAAAAGAGGGTTTCTAAAGTTTGAAAATAAGTTGTTTACCTACTGTTGAAAGCGGGAATTTGCTTTCAATACTGGTTTTAATCAAGTTCCGTCGGTTTGCAATTCTCAACTTTCATGAGGGTGCGGGTCAGAAAATAATCTTGGCATGTGACAAGAGCCAACAAATTTATTCGTAAATACCTTTCCAATTTTCTTCAAAGTTCATAAATTAAACTAACATAAGTATTAATTAATTATGGTATAATCATAAAGAAAATTAATATCAATATATATACTGAGCGGTATGTTAACAAATATACAATGAAATTAGTTATCAATCGCTGAATTAATGCCAAATAGAAAAAATGGTTTGATTCACATAACATGGGCAAAAAAGTTAGAGGCGCTCGGTCAGAAAAAGTTTTCTTTTTACTAAAATTTCTTTAGCATATATAATTAAATTGGTCGTTGTGGTATTAATGCTTGTCGTAATCGATTATGCAATAAGTTGTTGGTCATCAATTAATCGATTATTAGTTCAAATGCCGATTACTCGCTTCAAAAGTGTAGAAAAACGTTAAGGTCAACAATTTTCCCTATTTTGTAAGGTCGGTAAGTATCCGCGTAAATAAATTTACAAAAAGACCCGTTTTTATGCACTTTTCATAAAATATCGATATAGGGCTGAATATATATGCCTGCGTAAAATTTAAGAGTTATAGCTAAAGTCTACACAATCATAAAATCCACTTTTTTACCAAATTGCATGTCAGCAATTATACATGTATGATGATTTTTAGCAATATTTTAATTAATTTACAGGCACATGTGGACAAACTTATATGCAGTACCGGATTTTTGTATGGACAAAGTAACCAAGGACCCAAGAAAGGGCCTGTCATATTGCAGATAATTTAAAAGATCAGATAGCGATATTAATTATTGTTAGAAAAACGTTGTACCAACCAAAGTGTCAAAAAGCAAGGCATAGATTCCATAATGTCGAAAGGTGCCCGTTGAATCGAGAGAATTATAATTTGCCTTGCGGTGGTAACGCGTTTGCCTACTGCGCCGTTAACTCGGGTTCGACTCCCAACCGTGCAAAGATCGCACTGCTCACTGCAGTTCGGGGTTTGGTTCACTGGGCCTTGAGAGGTTCGGATTCCTCGGAAAACAGCAGGTCTGGGCGCACCATGACCATTGTAGTCCTTGAGCCGTAAAATCATAATAAAAAGGCAGAATTTATATTCCCTCATTGTTATCATCAGTGTTAACCCTCGTGCAAAAAAAGTGTTTTTTTTTTATCATAATCCGACGACACTAAAAAAAAGCAAATTTTTGGATTCTAACATTTTTGTATTATTTTGGAAGAAACAAATAATCGATTTATTGATGGCTAATATCTTGCTGAATAATCTATTACGAAGCATAATTCTAGTATTAAATTGCTAGGCAAAAATATTAATGAGAATTTTATCAAAATATACGGTTAATATTATGATTATTTTAAAATAATTTTCATCAGAAAATGAGCTCGCAGATTTTTATCAGCTTTTAGAATGGTTTCTATGGCTTTCCTTCAGAACATACACCCATTTTTATCTTTCATATTCTCAATTTGTTGGTTTTGATATTAAATAATTTTATGTTTTGGATACAATAGAAATTATATTTATCACTTTACATCTAAAACCCAAAATTAAAATTTTGATACATACATCAATTTTAAAAACAGAATTGTTCGTTCACACAGGAAATCTAAATGGTAAATTACAGCATTGCTGACTCTTACCAAAACAACAAAAAGGATTGACAAATATTCTTTTGTACGAATTTCGTATGTGTGACTATTATAAGAGTCTGCAAGCTTTTGAGAGTGTACAGTTTTAGTGGCCTGTAGAAAGCCATGTTCACTTCATCAGTTTTGTGTTGAGAAACTATTATAACACAAGAACAATCACTAAAATATAAAAATAGGTAAAGTGTGAATTACACCATTTATTCTAAACAATTTTTTGCTATTTTTAAAATCCTTTTCATTACGATTTCTCCGCACGAATAGTGTTGTTTTTTATAAATAGTTGACAATAAATAAAACGACGACTAAGATAATGTTTTTTCCTATGCGACGACCTTGATAGATAATTCTTATCATAACTGAATTATTTGAACTTTTTGCCTAATTGAAATATTCTAAATTTCTAACCAACGCATCCTTATTCGCTTTTTATTTTTCACACATTCCTTTTAAATTTGCTAGTAATATCAGATGCTTATTGAATGAAAAATGTATGTAATTTCACTAGATTTCTACGATAAAATTCCACTGAGTTACTGATCGATTTTGAAGCGATGAGTATTTTTTTTTTGTGTAAATGAAATTCATAAAAGCTATGGAATATTAGAAACCATTTTCTTTAAAATGGGGGCTTTCTGAAAAATTAAATTTTGATGGCAAAACTACAAACAAAAATTTACAGCGATGTCTGTAGGCAAAATTGGTATTTTCTCATTTATTTGTGAGTAATCTGTTTCAATAGAATAGCAATTCAAAACACATGGATGCCTCAAGTGACTTCAAAGGAGCTCATGTGATGCAGTCTTAGAGAAAATGCGTTTTGATATACAGTTGGAGGGAGGAAGGCTTGAGCACCCTGAGCCCATCCTGCGCCAGTGATCTCTTTATGTATCTTTATCACCCGATTACAGATTTTTCTTTCCTGTGAGGGTGAACACAGCGAACACTTTTAGTTTTTTACATTTTCAAGTAGAAACGAATGTCTTCTGCATAATCTAGATATTTTACATGTACCTCATTCACTGGGCGCCAAATAGCGCCTACCGGCGAAAATTTTATCTACCTTTTTCTTGTGTCAAAAAAATCGGACACTTCGACAAGTCTAAAAGTGCAAACCGCACCTCGATATACCAATTCCTTCATTTTGTATGATTTTTTTTAAAAATCCGAACGAACTTTTGGCACACCCTGTATATTAACGCATTCCCGATTTTCGCACAATTTCAATTATAAGAGCTTAAAATTCTAAACACGACCCATGGGCCCATGCTTTATATCCACTTTCGGCTACTAATAGTAACCTAGGGAATCCACCACTGCACATGCTTTATATTCAGTTTCCCTTACTAATAGGAATATAGACATGTGGGTTTCCCCATTTTTATTATCTGTTTGTTCCAGTAAGGGATCTAGAAAGAAAAAGTACACAATACATGCCGACGTGGGGAAGGGAATACCCGCACAATCTTGTTTCCAATCCGACTTCCTGCGTATGTTTGTTTTCTTTGTTGATAAGAAATGACCAAACATAGTAGCTTGTATTGTCTCCTCCTATTTTCCTGAAAGCCAGATGAGCTATTGCCCAGCCCAGGAATTTAGGGTGTGCTATCTGTATCTGCTTTTCCCCCAAGGACACAGAGCGGCGTGAGAAACACAAGGTGCCTCTCTTCCTGCCTCTCTTTCTCTCACAGAAGGGAAATAAAGCTTTGTCAATAAAGTGAACATAACATGATGCAGCTTAAAAGCCAACAACAAAATCCTTTATTTGTATGATTAAAAAAAGTTATTAAGTCAGTATATTAGACAGGTCTTTTACGTGATTTCGTTAAATTTTCGGAACATAAAATTTGGTAGAGCATTTCTTTTTAGAAACGAATCATAAAAGAAAAAAAAAAATGTGAAAGTGGGTTCAGTTCTCATCAGGCATCGCGAAATCATTCTTTCCTTTGCAAGCAATTTACAAAAAGTACGCCCCGGTGGCTCGGCGTGCAGACCATTGGCAATTGCACTAACCCTGCGAAGGGTAATAATATCTCATATATATAAAAAAAAATTATCATCTAAATTTTTGTAGATTATTTTAAACTAAAATATGCATGTAGTATGTTTCGTTTATATTTTAAGGCGCAAGGACAGCAAAAGCTGTCCTACGCCGAGACCTACAGTTTTCCGAGGAATCCAAACCTCTTAAGGCCTAGGGAACTAACCCCGGACTACAGCGAGTAAATAATCGGCAAGCGTTTTTGTTTTTTTTTAACCGTTGGGAGTCAAATTCGGGTTAAGGGTACGCTAGGGAGTCTGCTACGCAACACCCCCAAATTTCTTGAAATCTAGGGAATGAGGGACGTTCACAAATTTCATAATTTTTAATTGCAATGTCTACAACTGTAACCCTCTTAAAACAATTCTCATCAGGGACGTATCGAGAGGCACCTTCATATCGAATGTTACGAAAGTCACATTCAGGGGCGCCGAGGGTCAACGCTGCCCCCCAGACTCACTTTGACCGGCCCCATGAACCCCTTCCTGGGACGGGCCACCCACAGCATATGTTCTGTGGCACGGGCCCCTAGACTTCATCTGGTCTCCCGGGTTGCAGCCCCCTCCCTCGTCGGCTTTGGTCACATCTACCAAATTTCATAGACAGATAGTGCACATGAGTGGTGCCCTTATACATGAGAACATATCAGAGGCGTATCGATGAGTGCCGCAGTCCCCCTCCATAATTTATCTCGGCTGCTATTGAAGCCACATTCAGTGCCGGATTTATAAATGGGCAAGTTGGGCACTTGCCCAGGGTACTAAATTTCTAGGGGCGAAAAAGGCGGAAGTTTTTTTGGGTTTTTTTAATTGCAATTTATTTACCGTAAAATTCCGTCGATCAGCTCTCCCCGAGAAGGCGCCCTCCACCATTATTTTCTAAATCTGAAATTCTGAAGAACTGTGTGGAAAAAACTCTGTGCCCCCCCCACCACCACCAAACGCCGGATCCAGACAGGGGGCGTGCGGCCGCCTGAGAATAATGTTTACATTAAAAATTATCATTTTCAAGTAAAAAATACTTACAGCTAAACTTACAAGTGACGTTCTCAAGCTTTGCTCCCTCCCTGAAATTTTGTTCTGCATCCGCCCTTACCCCTCCTCCAATATTCAAAAAATCGCAGTAGCGCACCCAGGATATTCTCAAGGGAGGGTGGCAGAGGTCATATCAATTACATTTGTCCTTCCAGTGGGGATTCAAGGAGGGGGGGGGGGCATGAGGCGATTACCCCTCCCCCCGCTGGGATTATATCATAGAAAATGGGATGAAAATTATCGGATACTTGGCTAAAAATAGGAATCGGAAACAAATCGCAGCACCCCTTGAAAGATTTCGGAATCCGCCCTTGTTGTCATTTTGTGTACATTTATCATTATTAAATTACTAATAATTCCATAGTGCACTTGGTCCCAAGACAAGTGGGGGGTGGGGGGGACGCCACAATGGCCTAACGACCCCGAAGTGTAGATAAGGCCAAATCCAATTTGTTCATCTAGGCGCCTATTCTTAAAAAGCTTCAGTAAATCAAATTGATATTTTATAAGTTCTCTGAATGCAATATGCAATTATGTTTACTTCCACACGTTTTCTGAAATTAATAAAAACAAATTTAGGCTAATACCCAATGAATACTGTGTACGGATTCTTCGCACGAGACAATATGACACTGCAAATAAAAAATTAGGAAAGTAAAAACTACGTCAAAATGGATTAACTTATCTGACTGTACAGAAGACATTCCAGATTATTGAAACTCGTGCAAGGCTTCGATTTTTATATTAAAACAATTTATTTTTTGGTACATCAGAAAAATACTTGTGGTTTAGTTACATGTTATTTGCTGTAAGGAATTTTTATTGTTGTCGTGGCTTTCCGTCTTGTAATAATATTTACTGTTTTTTGTAATGAAATTCAGTAGCCTATTAAAGAGATCCAGGGCTATGGTTTTGTGGGGGGAGCTGGGCGGTCGCCCAGGCCTGCTATAAACGAGTAGTACAAGCATCGAGGAATCGGTTTTTGGCGGCCTTTATATACTTTCGACGGAGTATTTAGTCAATTGACCTTTTGAGTGTGACATTATGTTTCCCATGATGCTCAAGCAACTTCTAAATAATGGTCAGAAGAAATTTAGCATGTCAAAAGTTTAGTATAACGTTTGAATTTCTTTTTAATATTCCAGTGTTAAAAAAGAGGAAAGACAGTGAAATGTTGAACTACTGTAAGCAGCTGGTTATTTCTTTAGAGGATTTGAAAGGACTAGACTTTTACACAGAACTGTTCTTAAAGTTCTTATTTAATCGATTCCGGAAACAATAGGTTCTTCACCACTGGTCATTCTTAAGGACTTATTTTGAAAAATTGTCCAGGATGCTTTACAAGCGTTGCGACCGCTCTCAGACTTTTTGCTGATGATCAGTTTTAGCGTAGCTTCAGCAGAATATTGTTTTGTTTGTTTTTTGGTTTTACGGCTCAAAGACTACAGTGGTCATGCTGCGCCGGGACCTACTGTTTTCCGAGGAATCCGAACCTCTTAAGGCCTAGGGAACCAAACCCCGGACTACAGTGAGCAGTGCGATCTTTATGAGATCTCTGAGTAAGCGTTCTTTGCACTGCTGGGAGTCGAACCCGGATTAGCGGCGTACTCAGCAGAATATTCATTTTCTAAGTTAAAACTTATCCATTGGCATACGCAGGGGGGTGTTTGCAATGAAATTTTGTATATTTAACATAGGAATATATGAGTTGTAGCTCTGTAACCCCTCCCATTAAGCCTATAACCTCGCCCCCTTACGAAGTTTCTGCGTACGCCTATGAACTTACCATAACATACTTCGGTCTACTATAACTGACTTCAGTGCTGGATTTTTACGTATAGGCCAAGTAGGCCCTGACCTAGGGCCCCACGTTTTTGGAGGCACCCGATAGAGCTTTGTGTCATTTGTTCAAGCGGTATTTTAATCCTAATTTTGGTCCCTAAAAACATTAGTATATTTTTCATATTTGTATATCTATGCTATTATTCATTCATCATACAATCTGAAAGTCTCCTGTTTATAAATTTACAGTTTCTGTATTTACGTCTCCTACTTTCGTTTGGCTTATGCACCTACAGACAATGCAGTCATGCACTTGCTTTGGAATAAAACCTTAGGGCTTCTTTCACTTTTTACCTTTCCCCTCCTTAATATATTCAGTTTAATGGCGCAAATAGTCCAAATCTTTACAAGCATAACCACTGTTGGATGATAAATTGTTTTTTATATATGAAATATTATTACACTTAATAGGGTTAGCACAATTTCCAAATGGTCGACACACGTCGGGAGCGTAATTTCGTAAATTGCTCGCAAAGAAAAGAATGATTTCACGGTAAATTTCATACATAAAAAACAATTTATCATCTAATAGTACCACATCATCGGCTATGATCAGAAAATTTTTCCCGCGAAAAGCAATAGCTATATAACTATTCGTTTATTTCAAGCGGCGTCAATAAGACTTCTTCTATGTCTGGCGGGAAAGTCTTGCCCCACTGTCGTATGATTGTATCCTTATATTTATGGTAGTCCTTGTATCTATAGTTCATTTTAACTTTCTTGGGGAGAGTACGAATATTACGTGATCACCTTTGTATGTGGTGGTGGGGGGGAGAGGTTGCCGTTGTGCTTATTTTCCTATGTTAGCCAATGTTAATTTTTGCTTACCGTGGAGAGGGGTTGAAATGGCCAAAATATTGCTTACGTAATACTTGAATCCTTCCTTATGTGGTGTGTGCAAATGCAATCACCTACAACCTACATATATTTTCTATCAGCGAGAGAGAGAGAGATAGAGAAATAGCTAATAAGAAAAATTAGTTTTGACAGTCCGGTTCTTACACATCAGCTACACATACTTCTGCTTGCGGCATTGTTCTTATGGTTTTCGTTAGCCTGGGTTCGACTGCCAACGGTGCAAAGAGTACTTACTCAGAGATCTGACTGCTCACTGTAGTCCGGGGTTTAGTTCCCTAGGCCCAGTGCCGTATTTCCCAATAGGCTATAGACTAGGGCGGCAAAATTTTGTGTATATTGTCTGATATAAAAAAAAAATCAATGCCATACTTGGATATAATCAGATGTTTTGGCGAGAAGGAAGCTAGACGTCATGTTTTCCATTTAAATACCAGTGTTTAATGGGCTTTTATTTATTTTTTGCTAAAATTAAAATTTATTTCAATGAAATTGAATTTGATTTATTATATACCATGAAGAGATAATACTTCAATATAAGTTAATATTGTTTAATGTTTATGTCTCAATTTATGAGTTTATTTTTAAACAAAGTTATTGTCAATACAAATTTTTTTGGCGTATATTGAATGTAACAATTTTTATGTTCCTACAACTGATTGGGGGTAGGAAGGTTCAGCAAAAAAGTAGCTTCGAGGCGGCAAAAATGGCCTAGGGGCGGCAGAATGGTAAATCCGCCTATGCCTAGGCCTTAAGAGATTCGGATTCTTGGGAAAGCTGATTTTAGGACAAAAAGGCGACGGTCAAAATGGCGAAATTTTTCCATATTTGGGGCGGACGAAGTGGCGAGATTCTGGTGTCGACGAAATAGCGAGATTTTGCGGCGGATACTAAGCAATAAAAACAGTGGAAGATACAGACTTTATTGGGGGTGGGGTGTTGGACGAAAAAAAGTAGTGGCGGTCGTGAGCGTAGCCAAGGGGAGTTCGGAGTTTGTATGTAACCCCTATCGCAATGAAATTTTTTATGTTTAATATAGGAATATATGAGTTGCAAGTCTGTAACACTACCCCATTCAGCCTATAGCCTCCTCTTATGAACATCCTGCCTAGGCCTATGGTGGTGGTTACAGTATTTATTATAATACACTGTGAAGGGAGCACTGAACCAAAAGAATAGTGGGGGGAGGGGAGTGGAACTCTAAACGAAACGAGCATTGATCAAAAATAAGCAGTGGTGCGCAGACATATTATTAAAGAGGGGAAACAAAGCAGCAAAAACAGTGGCGGATACATACTTTATTGGGGCATTGGATCACAAAAATTAGTGTCGGTTACAGTATTTAATACATTGCACTAAACCGGGTACTGAACCAAAAAGACAGTGTGTGTGTGTGGGGGTGAAACTTTAAACGAAACGGGCATTGATCAAGAATAAGTAGTGACGCGCAGGTACATTATTAAGGGGTACACAAAGAGACAAAAAACTGGTGGACATAGACTTTATTAGGTAGCATTGGACCACAAAAAGCAGTGGTGGTTAAACACTGAAGGGAATATTGTGAGTCATAAAGCAGTGGGAGAGGTTGATTGATTGATTGTTTGGCTTTTTTATGGCGCAAGAGCATCTGGGCTATACTGCGCCTCAGTGGGAGAGGGGTTTAAAGGTTTAATAAAAAGGGCACAGATCAAAAATAATATTAAAAGGGGGCATAAAAAATTTAAAGGAGACAAAAAGAAGGGGTGGTGGATGGAGATTTTTTCGGGAGAGAGCATTGGGCCACCAAAAGCAGGACAAGAAAGGATGGTAAGAAACAAGATGCGTAGTGGTGAATACAGATTTTATTGGGCGGCTGTCGGGACACAAGACGTAAATATAATCAAATTTAAAATGTGTATTTCCCATTAAAGTATATAATGTAGCAAACAGATGTAATGAATAGTATTTGTTATATCATACTAATCATTTCGGGACAATGCCGGTTTAAGAGTTTTACGAGCCCTATGCTAAAAAAGTAGAATGGGCCTCTTAAGAATATGACCGTGATATTCAATTAATAAACCACGGTTTTGTTTTGTTTTTAAGTTTATTATCTTTAATATTCAAGTTTAACAGTAATAAACATTTTTCGGACATTCGCTAATAAACAAGATTAGAATAACACATTTTGGTAACTAACTTTAAATTTTAATAACTAGCCCACGTGGTTCTGATTTATGACTGTCAAGTCGCGTCGTTATATCCGATACGAATTTCCCTACTTAGAATCTACGTAGACTACAAAATCGCCGTCGTTATATACGATGTCGTTATAACCGATATATTTACTGTAAAGAAGAATAGCAAACCAAACTTCTTGTCAAAATGTCGTCGTTGTATGCGGTTGGTCGTTATAAATGATTTTCCCTGTATATGGTGTAATCGATACAAATAATCTCAACCATTGACATTATTTTCAAAATGAGAAAGAAGGATAAACGTCCGTTTCTTTTTATATTGATATTTAAGCAACCCTTCTACTTGGAGATCAGGTTGCCGACGCTCAAGGTGTGGTGGTTACGTCCATAGAGTTAATATATACTGTATTTCCTTAACCAAGCATTCACCTTTGGTTTCAAACCATGTGGTCAAGAACAGAGACAAAACTCAGCGCTCAAGTCAAGGTGGCAACCGCCAGGTGTCAAAAGAGTAACAAATTTTAGCCCTTATCACGCCTTTCATGCCATCGGTGGCTACATAAGGGTCGTAAAATTGTCCCGCCTTATGAAACTTCAAAAGGTTAAAAAGAATACCGACAATTTTAGAGAGAACTGAACCGTCTTCAGGTGACGGGAGACCTAAACCCCATACTCAATATGACGAAAGTAATGGGAAATCTGGTTTAATAGTGAGATAACGGACTGATATAACGCGACTGGAGACCTGAAACCAGTAGTGTAGTCCTAAAAAAAAGTGGCCTAGCGCTCTTCTGAATCGGGGGGGGTCGGAAAACGTGTCACCGCTTATTTTTGATCAATGCCCGTTTAGTTTGAGTTTCACCCACTGTCCTTTTGGCCAGAGCGGACACGTAAAATTCGTGGCCTTTGCGGATATCCCTTTGCTGTGGTGGGGGGAGTTTCCTCGTTTGTGTGGTGAGAAAGGAAGAGGGAAGGAAGAGGAAAACAAAGAGAGAGAGAGAGAGATAAGAAGGGTGGGGGTGCTTGTTTGTTTGTTTGGATTTTTATGGCACAAGAGCATCTGGGCTATACTGCACCAAAAGGATGGGGGTGCATCCCATTTTGTCAATCTTTCTCTTTCCTAACTTTCCAGGAAAAGTGATATCACGGGGGACAAATAACCAATAGGATGAACAATCACTTCGCACCCCTTCCCCCCACAAAAAGAACAAAAAAGCAACCAATAGCGTGCTTTGCTATTCTAGTTTAACTTCAACTTCAAGAGGTAATATTAATATTTGTTTTAAACTTCTAAGAGTTGAACAAGTTAAACAAGACTTCTAAAACTAGAATTGCCAACCTAATCGGCATCCGCTTTAAATTGAAATTGTCCGTATTTGCTTCATCACTGATTTACATGCAATGGAATCCTCTCCTGTTGAGGTAATATCAACGAAGAAAGGCAAGCCATTCTTGGTGCTGGACGGCTACGATGGTTGGATGGTTGTTTGGGAAAACGCTTTCCACATCGAAAAGTTGTCTGAATTCCTGGATTATTTCGTGCAACAATGGATGGATAATCCAAGTGTACCCACAAAAGTATGAAACATACACGGCCAGCGTCATAGGGCGAACAATGCCGTTGAAGGCTGGAATGCAAAATTAAATGCTATTGGCAGAAAAAACCCGAATGTTCATTTACTAGCCGAAGTCCTAAAGGAAGAAACCCGTAAAGTCTCAAACGCATTGAAATCAAATGAACTGGGAAATCCAGGTACAAAAAGAAAAAGGATATATGTACAATTAGATACAAGAATTGAAAATATCCTGAAAGAATTCGAAAAATCTTCAAAAATGTCTTAAAGCGCTGAACTACGTAATAATGATAGAATGATGAACACACGAAATGAAGTTAAGCGGACATACCCTTTAAACGAAACAAAAGTCCTTCTAATAGCCTGAATTTTAATACACTTTCGAAATAATGTACATCAATAATAAAAATGCATACCAAACATAGCCCTTTCCAAAGCCAAACACTATAAAAAACGGCCCTTTTCAGGACCATACATTATAAATATTAAGCATTTGATAAACGCAAGCTTGGTTTTTTAAAACGTGCATGCATGCATGGCTCGACAAATTGTGGAAAACGTACTCTTCAACCGCAAACCTCTAGTCACCGATGGCAACTGCGCGATTGAATTTTTAAGTGCATGTATGCACACACATATAGTCCGTACGCGGAAAATTGACTAATGGTACCCTTAGAATTCAAGGGAGCTGACGTCACAAACGGGTTGGTTCATTACAGCAGAGGGAAGGGCGTCATTTCATAACTAATTTTCAGCCCACGTTTGTCTGCTTGAAAAACCAGTTATGAAATGACGCCCTTCCCTCTACTGCAATGAACCAACCCCTTTGTGACGTCCGCTCCCGTGAATTCTAAAGGGACCAGCGGTCAATTTTCCGCGAACGAACTATATACACACACGCACACACACACATACGCGTTCGTTCATTCATTCGGGTGGTCTTTACCTTTCAACCTCTATGTGTGTGTGTTAGGGTGGACCTTACGAAAGTCTATCAGAACCTTCGGATTTAAAGCAATGAATCTCCAAATTTAATATACAATAGTTTAACGAAATAAGAACGTTCAGCATTCTAATTTCTAGTGCAGTGCTGAAAGAAAATGCTCCATTTCTATATAGCAAGTAAATTTAGAATTAAAAATTTTCAAGCTTCTTATGATCGGTTATCGAGGCTAAAAAAAAGCTTAATTTGCAAACTACACGTGCAAAAGTGCCACTGTAGATAATAAAACGAGAGAAGAATGAAAATAGTTTTTAATTTTTTTCCTATGTCCAACACTGCTAGTTGTTTTAAGCTGGTGGGAATCGAATGCACCATCTCTTGATAACCAGCCAAGTGCTTCTACCCATTTTTATCATCCAATATTATCACATCATCGTGAGAATTGTTTCGCGTTTTTTTAAATTACGTCGAAGTGTACAGTGGAACCTGATAAAGTGATCACCTGAATAAAATGACCATTTTTTATAAGAGCGAGCTTGTAGGGACTTACTCTTGCCTATACCAAAATCTGCCGTGTATAGTTCGTTTACGAAAAGTTCTCTGATGGTACTGTTAGAAAATAACAGAAGCTGACGTCACAAAACGGCCTAGCCGATTACAGCAGAGGCAAGGGCGGATCCAGGATGTTATTATGGTGGGGCGGTTTCGGGAGACTCCTCACCTGAAAAATTTTTAGTTTTGGACTATTAAATAGTTTAAGTAAATGTTGTTATATTACTAGCCTTCCTTTATACTCACCAAAATATTTAATTTACGACAATGAATTAAAGCTGGGCTTTTCTTTAATTAAACTATATGGTTTAGAGCAGATTATGGTGAAGTATGACAGAAGGATAAGCTAGTAAATGAGACACATGTAATAATTAAAACGATAACTTACAATGTAAATAGACCAAGTTAAAATTTAAACTACAAAAACGTTGTAATTATTTTATAACAAGCACGTATTTAAGAAACTTTAAATTTATAGCGCAAAGTCAAGCCAACTTGGTTTCTTTGAAAATTCGTCTGTCACATCAATACGAATGCCTCTGTGGGTGTGTATTGAAAGCATCAAAGTAGAGTTTTCAAAATTATTGGTGGGGGGGGGACTCCGGCACCACGAGCCCATATAATTCAATTCCTATGATTGAAAGTCTCTCTTCTGTCATCAGCGTTTGAAGCCAAGTTTGAAGGCGCTTCAACGATAAAAAAAAACTACGTTCTGCTGAAGTAACACTTACTGAAAACGTATTTTGAAGTGCGAGAAGCTTTTAGATTCGTGAAAAGACGTCGGCATCGCATTTCTCCAAGACTTGGAGATTTTGGATGCCAGTGTAAGACTTTTGTTTATTTCAGTCTTAGCAAACAACACATAAAATATTCTTTATCGCCTTTATTACTGTCCTATTTAACCGTGAAGTGGGCGCGATCGCTCCTTCCGCCCCTCGCTGGATCCGCCATTGAGCAGAGGCATAGGCGTAGGCAGAACCTTCAGTGGGGGTATAGACTCAATGGTGGGGGTTACAGAGCTATAACTCATATATTCCTATGTTAAATATACAAAATTTCATTGCAATGGGGGGTTACAACCCCCAAAACCACCCATTGGCTACGCCTATGAGCAGAGGGGAGGACGTCATTTCAGAACCGGGTTCTAGCGAACGTTTGTCTGCGCCAACAACCAGTTCTGAAATGACGTCCTCCCCTCTGCTGTAATCGGCTAGGCCGTTTGCGACGTCAGCTCCCGTTATTTCTAACGGTACCATCGAACCACTTTTCGTGAACGAACTATATAGTGACCATTGTCGTCCAGTCCCAAAGGTGGTCACTTTAGGCAGGTTTTACTGTATATAGTATTAAAAATTAACAACTCCATATATTCGTATGTATATATGCAAAATTTCATCGCTATTGGGTGGTTACAACTCTCATCAACCTCCCTTGCGTACGCCATTGAGCCCATTTTATCAGGGGCGAGTTTAGAAATCATTAAAGGGGGTGATTAATGACAATTTTTGGAAATGATACCTCATTGGACCTTCACCTTGTATCTTTTCAGTATTAAATTTTCATTTAAGGGGGCGATTCGTAACCCCCCCTAAATCCGCCCCTGCATTTTATCCATTCAGCCTAGGACCCATAAAAACCTTAACCCAGCACTGATTTGCGCCTTCCGAAAATCCAAGATATGCACCTGTGGCGTACTGTTATAAGCAAAGGCGGGCATAGGGGGTGGTCATATGGATCATGACCCCCAAAATATATTTTTTCACTGTAAAAAATTCCAACTTTCATGATAAATGAAGGGTGTTATTCCAAGACCATGGCAAATTCTGTCCTTAACCCCCCAAATGAAAGTCTGTATCCGCCCTTGGTTATAAGCACATCAGTTGAGTGGAAGCAAACGCCAGTTTACTAAAAGGTACATTGTCGGGTTACATGTATTATTCTTTTGTGGTATGGCAACAAACGTACGTCATTGTGATGTCATAGACTTTTGATATATCTGTAGCAAGTTTGGTGAACTCCCTCTCTCCTTTACTTTAGGCAACTAGCTAGTGGGTATGTTTTTGTTACTAGCGCAGCTGTTATGCCGTACTGCTTATGTAAGCAGCGAAGTTATTTTATATGCAGTATGTATTACGAACTTAGATGTCGTTTTGTTTTTTGCGACGTATTGCTGGGAGCATAGTCGTCGGTATGAACTGACGAGAGTAATGTATGTTTTTTCTTCCTTCAAATTAAAAATTTAATTTTATGTTTAATAAATAATCGTTATTGTTGACGAACGGTGCAGTTTATTTCTGCAATACTATGAAGCCGTAACGACGATCATGCCCATTGCGTTTTCTTACTTCACCTGTTCAACGGATGACAAAAATATCCTTGCGCCATAATGCAAATATGGAGTCGGATATATGCCGAGGACTAGGAACAAGAACGAATCGAGGTAAATGCACTTTCTCGTAATTAGAGAAATTGAGCGCTACCATGGAATGCAATGCATTAAATACGACGATACGACCTTTGAGTGGACCCAGTCTGCCCCTGTATTGATGTCCCTAGATATAAAAAAAACTGCGCCACAAAAGGAATTATTTTTAAAATAATTAGAGGGAGGGGGCTGGTGCAAAATCTTTTGGACTCGCATCAAGCGTTATATGACCTAAATCCGTCACCAGTGTTTGCCAAATAATATATAATAACCAGTGTTTGCCAAATAGGCTCTAGTTTGAAATAATAAATAACTTTCAAATTATTTTACCCCCACAGGGATATGGTGTATACATAACACTGGGCAACAAGAAATGTATTACAGTTTATATTTTAAGTTTCATAATAACTTTGTGTTGCTGATACCGAATATGGCATCGGAGTTGCTAGATTGGATCAAGTTTTTGAGATAAATGGATTTTCCTGAAAAACACTTCTTTGAAAAACATGAAATATACAAAAAACTACAGGTCATGCATATATTTATTAAAAGCACATTGAAATTTCCTCAAAACATGCAAAGGTAAATACAAATAATTTTGACAATAAAAAAAATTAACATAGATTGTTGCAATTATTCTGCAGAAAAACAATGCATGATTTTCATTTATGTGAATAATTTGGACAATCACGTTGGAGGCTCCAGCAGTAATCTGCCATCATGTGTCTATCCCATCTGCCTTGATACCTTTCTTCCATCACTTTGATCTCTTGATGGAATCTTTCTCCTTGTTCCTCACTGAAATCACAAAGATTGTCCGGAAATTTATCTAAATGACTATGAAGATAGTATACTTTTATGCTCATATTTGCACCCACAGTTTTAAAACTGATGAGCATATTTTTTACTAATTCTTCATAATTCTCTTTATATTTACCCCAAAAGATCTTTAATAACAGAAACAAAAATACTCCAGGCAGACGCTTCAACATCATTCATGCATTTTTTTTTGAAGCTTGAATCCTTGAGAAGTTTGCGTATTTGGGGACCATCGAAAATTTCTGCTTTTAGTTTTTTCATACTTACGTTTGGAAAGAATTTGCAAATGTATTTGAAGCAATCACCATCTTTGTTTAAAGCTTTTACAAATTGCTTCATTAGAGCAAGTTTAATATGAAGTAGTGGAAGAATGGTTTTTGCTCTGTCCACCAAAGGCTCATTAACGATATTTTCTTTACCTACAGTCATAGTTTCCGTTAAAGGCCATGTTATTTTTCCCAATGTTTTTGTTTTGCTCTGCTATCCCTGCAGAAAAAGCAAGGGAACTTTGTGTAGCCACTTTGCTGTCCAAGTGAAAAATTAACCATTTTTAAATCAACGCAAATAAGCCATTGGTGCTCGTCATAAGAGATCTTATCCAACACCTTTTTAATATTATCGTATTCTTTAAGTTTCGTTGAATGCGCAATAGGTAATGATATGCAGCGGTTACCATTGTGCAATAAAATACATTTTAAACTTCTGGTGGAACTACAAAAAGCCGCCAATTCTCTGCCTTATATTGTGACAATCCCATGTGGGTAACGAGTCCAGAGATATTATGATAAACAAGTTCCTTATCTTGGCTAAAGAATGGAAGTTCTCTAAATTGTTATTCTGGTTTTAAAGTTTTTTCCTGTAGTCTGGTTGCTAAAAGTTTAGCCCCTTGTTTTGATTTGATAGGTTGAGGTAGCGTATCAAGTCATTGAGTTCATTTTGAGAGAATTATTGTGGTGTTGCAAAGCTTCCTTCATATTCATTTATAGTTCTACCGCTTTTGTTGCAATCGGCATTAAGCATTTCTCTCAGATCTGAGTATAAAAGATCAGGCAATGTTAAGAACACTGGTATTGGAATCTCATCACTGTATGGCACAGGCCGGCTTGCTGATTCTAAATCCGGATAAATCCATTTCCGTTCTTTATAGCGATTGAAGCCTTTCACATTCACAACACAAAAATAATCATCGTGGTGATTTTGTGGTTCTCCCCACACCATGGGTATACCAAAGTTTAAACTTTTTCTAACTCCATTTGTCCATTGTCGAAGGCACTCTACACACGTCTTGTAAACTTTGTGGTGAGCGTAAGATCACGGGCGGATACAGACTTTGAAAAAAAGGGGGGCAATTTCTTTCCTCCGTACCATCCACGTATATTTGTATTAATTATTTTAATTAAACTATACAGTATATTTATATAATAGAACTTCGCTGAAAATCATATCGTTTATTAGCGATATATGATACAAAATATTAATTTAATATATAAGCTACAATACTCTTCAGACAGTTACTTGATTTAGAAAAACTTATTTTTCTGAAAACATTGTGTTTTTTTTTTTTTTTTTTTTGCTTGATACCCAAAAATTTAATGATTAATTGGGAAATTGCTAGTGCCAAAGATTATTTCTGTTTTGAGAGTAACATATGCTTCCAATTTATAAAGCATAACCCAACAACTCTTAAAAAATTTAGCTACATAATTTTCATTTCATCGCAATTTTTGATTAATTAAAAGCAGTTATTGAAAAAACACAAACATTTTCAATCTTTTCAGAATGAAAATGTTTACAGATTAATCACGATAACAGTTTACTGAGAACTTTAATTTTTTGACATTTGACAATTTAAAAATTGTCATCCATGACTAATTTTTAAAAATTGTCACATTTATATAAAAATTAAATTATAAAAATGATACGTATTAGGATGCACAATAAAATTCCTGCATTGTTTAAAAATATTTGTAAAAATAGTCGAACCAGGTAAAAATACAGTCGAATTAGGGGCGGACTCGGTCGTCTCAAAGGGCGCATACCATGGATTTTGGAGGGCTAGAGTCCTATCGCCCACGAGGGCGCATCGGCCCGGGGGCCGGTAGTCTAGTCCGCCCCTGTATACATATAGCCTACTTTTATAACAAGAACAAATTTGAAAGAACATACCTCAGCTAGTGAGCTATTTGCTTGTAAAGTACTCAATTTCTTGCGGTTTTCCTGTGGCAATTCCTTGTTTGAATCTTCAGTTGAAAGATCATTAGAATCTATTTGATCGCTGGATTTAACTTTTTTACTCAGACGAAACGCTCGCAATGAAGTTTGCCTTCTATTTTTTAAGGAATCTGTTTTATAACTGTTTAGTTTAATTATATAATATTATATGCATCACTCTTTGTCTATAATAATTTCACATTACCTTTATTTTTTCATCATAAGTACATAGCGCACAAAATAGATACCTACAAATACAAGGATCTACTATACGTATAGAATTGAGTGACTTTATTCACATTCTTCAGTCAGGAACTGGTTTTATTTTTATAGCTTGCAAGTTTGATCAGATTTTTCTCTCAGACGATGTGGTGTCGATTTCAAAATTTGTTTACTGCCTTGGGAAACGATTATTGTGCTATAATCCCAGAATAGTGTTCACAAGTATGTGTTAGAGACAAAACGTCTCCCCTCATTAGCGGCTTCTTAGTGAAAAGGTTTCTTTTGGAGATATTCCCCCACCCCCCAGTGCGAGGAACATCGCCAAAAGGAACGTTTCTACGAACTAAGGGTCACTCCTCCAATTCCCATAAGGTGCCTCGTTGCTAAGTTGAACACTGTATAGCTTAAGAAATCTGTTTCCCTGCTCTCTCAAAATCTACCCGCCTACCGAAAGCTGTCTTTTTTGAACGCATTGAATTCATCCATTTTCTAACAATCACTCAAATTCACCTGGCAAAAACTTCTCATTTTATTTTTGAATAGGCAAATATTTATTTAAAATTTTTTTTTTTTGAAAATTCAATTGATAAATGGTAAGAGGGGAGCATGATATAAAATTACAATTGACCAAAGGAAGGGGTGGCCCGGGCCCCTCCCCTAAATCCGCCTATGACCCTGGTCTCCAAGCTGAACGCCAAAATAAGCAAGGTATGCTTGTTTAACGAAGTTTGTAATATTTTTTCTTTGTTTTTTTGCTGAGTATATTCACCACAAATGTAGCAGAAGGCATCAGGATTATTTACACAGCTCCTTCGTGAAGAACTCACTTGGAAAAAAGTTAAAACGAATGTATATTACTCGTAAGAGATCTTTAAATGGTTTTGCGCAGTTAACATTGAATTAATGATTATGTTAGTAATTTAGTGACAAATGAACAGATCAATTTAAAATTCATTGTTATTCAAATACGTACGACGAAGAAACTTGAAATTGAACGCAGAATGAAACATTAAGCACCAGAGCAGTCGAGTAGTGAATAACGAAGAAAAATGTTACATCTCTTCACACGAAAGTCTCTGAATGACAGCATCACAGTCGTGTATTGGAACTTCCCTAAAACAGTTCAACGCATCCATATCCGGTTTTCGTTATGCTTGTACTAATGATGTTGACCTTCATAAATGCTTATTAGGGGTTGATCACAAATTGTAAAAACTATCACAGATATAACATTATGGAATAGAAAATAGTGGTTTTTCAATAGAAAGACAGTTATCTCAAAGACTAGAGCCAATATAGAAAAACCGTTATATCCGGCATTAGCAATACAAAGATAATAAAAAATCATTAAAGCATAAACGGCAATAAATTTAGTATTGCCCAGTGTTATATATAGAATAGATTATATCTATATTTATATATATTCTTACTCTTACCTTAGGAAACATGCGAGTATTATTCATTTTATTTTACATTGGATGATTTATTTTTACAATTGCGCTTCACGAGCTTGGTGAAATCATAGCTAGGATCTTGGCGTAATCTAAAAGTCGCCAAATAAGGTAGGGGGCCGCTGTAATAAGGAAGTACCTTTTCCGTCCAACAAAAGAAAAAAAAAATGCCGGGTTTTTTCTTTAAGTAACTCTTGATTTTGCCAACATCCAAACATTTTCCAATTGTCCATAGGCGTAGAGCAGGGCCCGGAGCCCCCAATAATATAAAATAAATTAAAATTTTACATATAATTCAATGTATAAATATACAAAATATGCGCTTGGGCCCCCAATAACCTTTACGCTGATGCAATTGTCTAAAAGTGAAGAGTTAGAAAAAAAATTATCCCCCCCCCACCCTCTAGAATCTAAAATTTTTGCCTAGTTGGCAATTGAAATTGCATGAATTTCCAACTACTCAAAGAATTATTCCTTTTCTTTCGAATTTAACTGGAATTTTCCAATTTGGAACTTGGTTTTCCGATTGGGGGGAACTACCCTAGTCCCCCCCCCATAAGGCCGACCTTGGCTACGCGTTTCTTGGGGCCCCGCGAAGCGTAATTTCCAAATTTTCAATTTTTGTAATATTAAATTCCCCCAAAAATATTTTTCTTCGGCTCTCGCATTTCGCGCCATCTAGTGGTCATACATTTTTTTCTTGTATATGTATGAGCCCACGAAATATATTTTGTCCCGAGTCCCGCATTAGCTAAAGGCGGCCCTGCTAATGTGTTTTAGCGGTCGCAATCCCAGGGATTTATACACCCTCAACACACTTCCATATTTTTTGATACACCCCATTAATGAAATCTGAACAATACCCGTTCAGTGTGTCTACTAACACCTAAACACCCCCACCGTAAAAAAAACACCCTCCTCGCCGAAAATCAGCCTAAAAACATACGTAAATAATCGATTATCTCCAATCCACACCCCCCAAAACTTCTGTACACCCTCCCCTAGTTAATAAATCCTAGATAAACACCTGCCCAATACTTAACTTGACGCTGGCCTTGTCGCACCCTTTGGGAACCACTGCCTTAAGTTGTGAAAGGGAAAATTTGTGTTTGTAGGGTTTTTTGAGGGATTTTTTAAACGTGTAGCTGCTAAACATAGTATCACTGCTGCCCTTTCCAAATTCAGCGAAAACTTTGCGCGCGCATATTCTAAAGCGACTTCCTCACCACGTGGAGTTTGAAAGTTTTGTGGTGAATACTGGTTTGTTTTTCTGTAATTACTTTGCCTGGTAATACTTGACACTGAATTTTGTATGGCGTATATTTAAGTGTTGTCACAGTTCAAAATAACTCAGCTAAGGCAAATTTGCTTTATTTTTCTGATCGTTGACTTTCCTGATGAACTTTTTCGAGAACCTTCCCCCGGAAGAAAAGTGAAAAATATATTGTCTGAAACTAAGACTGACCACTTCGGTAAACATTAGGCTCTACTGACAGGTCCTATTTTTGGTCAGGTAGGGCCCTTACGAATTCCGGGGCCCCTTGATATTTTTCTTTTGGCACTTTATTTCAAGTATGGAGCAAAAAGCTTTTCAATGGATTTTTAAATAAACTAGTGAACATTTAAAAATCCGCTGTTAGTATAAAAATGAAAGTGACGAACACAAGCAGTCTTAAAATAATTATAAACGAAAATAACGTAGATTTTTGGCTTTTCACAAAAAAATAGGTGGCAAAAGCAAATTAGGTTTTTACTACCAATCTATAATGAATAGGATAAAAATGAAAGAAAACTAAAATTTTCTCTTATGCATTTTTAATTCTGAAGAGTCATTAATGTGAATGGGATCAATTTTTTCTAGTATCTCACTTTCTACATTAAGAATGGCTAAAGATGGAACGTTTTTTAACTTGTGGTGTCCCATATGACTTCACCCTTTTTAAGGTGGAAAACTATTTCTCGCCAGATGCATTACTGACTAATATATATGTGCAGCAATATGTCAACATTGGAAAAGGTTGATACAACGTTAGTTTCAATTACAAACTTCATTTTTTGTGGATTTGGGGTAATGTTATTAGATTTACAAAGCTCTTTAAATTGTATCATTTCATCAGTGGTATCATTTACATTGACATCCCTAACATAAAATTATTCAATATTTTTTATGCCCGTTGTAAAATTTTCATCACTAGTATCCACAAAAATACACTAAAAATAAAATTCACGGAATTTTATGATTTCCCCCCTGCTTATAATTCTGTGGTTAATTTGCCGCAAATTGCAAAGAAATAGTCTTAAAGTTTACATGTCTTATTAAAGAAATATCTTCATATTTCTGAGAGCACTCATCGAAAAAATTTTTCTGCCTTCTAGACATTTTATCCTTATATGATGTGTTGGTTAGTTGTTTTTTGCTTGTTCAATTTTCTTACATTTTTAATGAATTGAAGTATCGGAGGTTACAAGCCAGAATTAAATTGCTATCCATTTTTTGTAAGGATTTGCGTATCGCATTCTGTAAAATTTTGCATTAAATTATAGTCATAAGGACAATTTCAAATGTATCTATTTTCATTAATATCTTTTGCTTCTATTGTGGTGGTCTTTTTTTTAATTCTCATGTGATTGCATCCATTTGGATTTTGTTGAAACCAAGCACAATAGATTTAATGGCATCAGCTCTCGCAGACCATCTATTGTCAGAATTTTTTTTTACTATTGTTGGTTTAGATTTTAGAGTGTACTCAAAATGTGTTTAAAAACCTATCTCTAGGTTGATGTTGAGAAAGTTTTATATAAGCATTTCACAAACAAAAGTAGCTTCCTAATAACTTTCGGCTGTACTCAGGAATGGCTGGAGGTTGATTTTAAACCCAGGCAGCCTGGCACGGACTGCTTTTTGGCAGGCCCCCCCCCCGGCAAAAACAGATTTTCAGATGCACAGTGAACCATATAGCAATACCTTATAAAAGGGGCCAGAAGTCTCTGAAAAGTTCTCTAAACTTGTCTTTTTTTAAAGAGATTTTCTGCTGTTGTCAATTAAAACAATTTTGAACGTGACTTCAGCTTGGCACCCTCATCCAAATGGGGCCTGGGTGGTTACCCAGTTCGCCTTCCCTTAAGCTGTCCCTAGCTGTACTGCTGCTGGTCAAGTTTAATGAATGACTGGAAAATGGCATAAAATGCTTACTTTTGACCTTTTATTTTCGCTTGTAAACCTTATACCTATAAAATGTTCTAGGCATTATCAAAGCTTTGCCCCCAGCAATATTTGACATTTCTATTAAAATTTTCTACTTTTTACAAAATATTTGAAAGGTTCTCCACAATGGGAGAAAAGATGGGTGCATATCTAAAAATATTTCCACTGGTTTTTCATTTGGTAAAACATATCTTATGAGCTGATCAATATATGATTATTTGTTTGGATGTTTTATGGCGCAAGAGCATCTGGGCTATACT
>QLNU02007719.1:0-14378 GCA_006491805.2 Dysdera silvatica | reverse complement strand
ATGTCCAGATGGTTACCGTTATGGCAAATAAACTTACCATAATTATTAAGAAGCGGAAATATATATGTAGGACATAATAATAACATTTTTTTTTTTTCTATTACATTTGTTTTTTGTTCTTATATCTATGCCTAAACTGCTGATTTAATTGTGAGAATGAGACCATACAGTATATTGAATTAGTCTTTTTTAAAGCATGCAATTAACATATTTTGTTAAATTTTTGCATAAGGCTTCTTTTACGACTAAATTTTTGTTGGGAGGTAACTGTGTTTGCAACTGAATTATTCGCTTGAGGCAACTATTTCTAAGTGTTTAGGCTACTAAAGCAACTATTTTCAACATAAATTTGTGTGGCAGCCCTGTGGTGATTGAGCAAATTAAGGCAACTGCATTCCGATTCATATGGAGTGATTCCAGTTCGAGTCTTGGCTAGGGTGATGTATTTTTCTCCTATAGGTTACATAAGCTCTAGTTTAAGGAAAAAAGAAAGTGTCAGAAATATTATCAATTTGCCATGAAAAAATCACAAACCTGCCACGGTGGCTTCATATGTTGATCATTTGGCAATTGTGTTAACCCTGTGAATGGTAATACTACCTTACATAAGTAATTTTTCCTTTAAACAAATCTTGTGTATTTTATAGTTTATAACTTTACAAATTCCAAAATATTTGACTAGAAAAAAGCTTCAAAATTTTTTCATAAACTATATACATGTATATAAAACAATTTATGTGCAGTATTATTTAAAAGTTGTGTGCAATGTTTAATTTTTTTTATGTATTCTAGTGCATTGTTCAATCCTACCTGCTTTGGTTAGACGACAGTGATTATGATCCTAAATGTCAACTTTGTAAAACGGAATTAGTTGATGGGGAATGTGTACGACTTATTTGTTATCGTAAGTAAAATTGTTTGTGGGCATTTTAATATTGTTTAGAGTTTAGTGACAGTTATTTTCATACTTCCGTTGAATATTATTCTATTGTATTACTTGTTTGTCCATATTTGCAATACACATTTGATCTATAGTCTACTTTACAAATTACCATTTCTTCCAGTTTAGACACTGAAATTTTTATATTTATAATACACTTGCAGAAAAAAGAAGTGCCAAAAAAGTTAACTTTGCACACTAACTTTTAGGACACTACTTGTTAAGGATGAGCATTGATAGTCAACGTTTTGAGAACACTGATGTCTTACTTTTGAAATTCAATGTTTTCACCATCGATGATGAATGATCGATGTTTTGAGACTATTGATGATGAATGGTCAATGTTTTGAAAACATCAATATTTTTACTGTAGTATTAGTTTTTATTTTAAAAATAGTGCACGATACAGTAAGACCCATATATAATGAACCTGGAATCAGTGAAAATGTTTGTTACAGCGAGTCGCTCGGTAAATCAGTTTTGGAATTTAAAATTTCTAACTTTGAAAATAAAGTCTGCATATAACAAGCATGCAGTAATCTCCAGCTTTGCATTTGCTTAAATATCAATGAACAAAACATATTTTCATTTAATTTGTAATACAATAATCTTTAAAAAAAGTGATATAAAGGAACTCTGTAATCATTTTAAAAATGAACATTATTTGGAGATGTTCAAAAAATGGTCTATATATAGTTATTTATTTAGTTTTGTCTATGTTTATTAAAGTTTCACTGTGAAATATTTAGCTCATTAAATACATAGTTAATAGTATAATCCACTACCTAAAAAAAAGCATGTATTACAAATTCCTTACTATGTATTTTGAATCGGATGAGAGTTCTAAAAAATTCTCCAATTTCAAGTGTTGGAATTTTTGTTTCATCATGTTTGCCCCAATTGAAAAGTAAAGGTTAAAATTCACGGTCGCCACCGGCCCCAGGGTGTTTAAATATCAGGGAATGGCGATTAAAAATAAGACTTCAGTCATCATCACACTCGCTACTTTGTTTCCCAATACAATCTTGTCTGCTTTGACTTTGCAGAAAGGTTACATTCTGAAACTGCAAACTACTTATTATTCCTCATGAAAAATGTTGATCAAACGAACCTTCCTAAGGCTGTTGTATTTAAAGATTTTGTGACCATGCGAAAGTGGCTACTAACTTCAATGAAGTGGCCTCTAATAAAAAGGGCCCTGCTGGCCAATGGCCACTAATCAAATGCCTGAGTTTTAAGCTTTATTGAAAAGACATAAAACGTAAATCAAATCTATTAAAGACAAAGTCCATTTTTATAGGATATTAAACAATTGTCGATATTTTGCAATTGATGCATTTTTTCTTGCATTTTACATTAATTTGCCACATTTTACAAAAAAGTGACTGTAGCTTACATTAACACTTTCGACTTCCAAATACAAATCAGTGAGTCTGCTACACCCTCAAATTTCTTAACACCCATATTCAAAGTTCATATACTCACTAAATCTTCAAATTACAAGAAAGAAAACACATCGTGCAAATTACACAGGTCTGCGATGAAATTTTTTTCTTTCAAAGTAAAGGGCATTTCTTATGTATTTTTGGATACTGAATTCAGAAAAAAATACTTAAAAAATTGTATCATGTACAGTTTTGATACAAATCGAGAATTTCTGTCTGGTTGCCTACCTACTAGGTGCGCTACTGTAAAAATGTGTCAAAGTAATATTTTTGCTTAGAAAGAGGGACTTTACCCGTGGTAATGAATGTACACACACCCCATACGATGCTGCTGTAAGTAGTAAAAAAAAAGGACTCGTTTGCATTAGTGAGAAAATATTTTTATTACACCAAATACATCACTTAAACTATGGTTTGCAAAAAAAATCAGCACAAACCCTATAATTGGCATCTTGATATATGCCTGGAATCATTACACCTTAAAAAAGATGGTGACAATAAATTACACGCACCCAACTCTCTGCACATGTTGCTCAGCTGAACATGCAAATTTTTGCTGCTTTGTATCTTGCACAGTCAACAGTATGCAAATAAAGAGCAGTATAAAACGTCGTGTAGTTTCTGTTTTGTTCAAAACTCGAAAAAATGGCAAGAGAAAGGTTAGGACTGCATATGCGCAATATGGTCCTTCAGAAACGATAAAATGGAGCAGCTACGCATCAGATTGCTCGGGCATTGTGTTTGAACAAGTCTACCATCAGAACATTTCTCAAACATTATGACGAAACCGGTTCTATCGTGCCTTGTGTGTAGCAATGGCAGAGCGCCTACAACTACTGCTAGAGAAGATTGAATTTTGCATCGTATTGTCACGAAACACTGACCTGGAACTTACTTAGAAGCTTCAGAACTATGGAGCCAATGCATAGACCAACGAATTGCTAGCAATAGACTACATAACATGCACTATGGCTCATACAAGAGTAAGCGAAAGCCTATGTTGATGACACATGTGTGGCGTGATATGGAATTTTAGCTCCAGCTATGACGTAGAGTGATGCTCCTACGCAGTGAAATCGCGGATCTGGATTTGTAGTTGTTGGGGGTGGAAAGAAAGAATGTGCTACATCAATAAGATTTTGGTTAAGCATGTGACTTTGTTTAGGGAAACTATGTGTTATGATGTATCTGGCATTTCTTTGCTCCGGAAATAAAGTTTTGTTTTTAGGTGTTTTTGAAAACAACGTTAACGATGTCGACTGTTAATAAAAGGTACTACTAAACGTTTAAAGCTGAATATATGAAGATGTTTAATTTTATTCAAAAATCAAGACTGGGGCCAAAATATGCTTTCTGCACGTGTTGCCGTAAAGACATAAGCATTACTCACGGTGGTAAACGCGATATTACTTTGCATTCTGAGACTGTTAAACATAAGGAGGCGTTCAAGGCTGTAGAGTCTAATCATAGTATCAAGCCTTCGTTTTTTGCATTTAACGATACCTCCGTGATTAATGCTGAATGTTTATTTACATCGTTTTTGATCGAACATAATTTGCCAATGAATTGCAGCGATCACTCACGGATGCTCTTTCGGAAAATGTTTCCTGACAGCAGTATTGCAAAACAATATGGATCTGCAAGGACCAAAACTTCTGCAATTATGAAAGAAATGTCCGCAAAGGAATCCTCATCACTTGTTGAAAATTTAAAGTGCTATCCATTTTCAATTGCAACCGATGGAAGCAACGATGTTGATTCAAAGCTGTATCCAATAGTGATAACTTTCTTCGATCCTTTATGTGAAAGAATTATGAATTGTCTTTTATTTGTGCTATCTTTGAAAGCTGATGCTACTGGGTTAAATATTGGAAATCTTCTGGTAAGCTTAAAAATGTTTCCGATATACGCTGGTTTGGAACCCGGACGGCGATCTATGTACCAAAACGTCCAGGAAAGGTAGTGAACCGTTGTTTTCTTCTTCCAAAGTGAATTGTATGTGAGGGTTGACGGAATTTAAGGTGGTGAGAATTGTAGAGAGATCTGAACAATCGTTTGGAAGGATAGCGAATGTGTCATCCACGTATCTAGTCCACAGTTTAAATGGTATGCGATTGAGAATATCCTCTTCGACGTAATGCATGTAAATATCACATAAATGGATTCCCGGCATTCCATTGCGGCCCATAGTCTCCAATATTGGTACTGCAACCCATCCTCTAGGTAAATTTCTCGTTCGCAGATTTTCTCTGCGCCTGGCTAACAACCATTATACTGTCCTTAATTCTTCCGAATTCATTTCTAAATTAAATTCCCTTTCTTCCTTCGCTTCTTCAAAAATGGTCTAGTTCAATGTCAAAAGCCTTTTCACAAATGTTCCTATTCAGGGAGCTCTTGAAGCCCTTATCCATCATATGAAAGAATTTCATTTTGCTGATGCTGAAATACAAGAACTAGTCAAGTTTACCAAGATCTGTATTACACAGACTTGCTTCTCTTTCCGGGATCAATTATTTTCGCAAACTGATGGCTTTGCCATGGGAAATCCTTTTTCACCCATTTTATGTGATATTTACATGCATTACGTCGAAGAGGATATTCTCAATCTCATACCATTTAAACTGTGGATTAGATATGTGGATGACACATTCACTATTCTTCCAAACGATTGTTCAGATCTCTCTACAATTCTCACCACCTTAAATTCCGTCAACCCTCACATACAATTCACTTTGGAAGAAGAAAACAACGGTTCACTGTCTTTCCTGGACATTTTGGTACATAGATCGCCGTCCGGGTTCCAAACCAGCGTATATCGGAAACATTTTGCTGTTAGCCTCCCACCGCATGCTGCTTCCGCCCATCCACAAAGTCAGAAGATAAGCACGTTCTACTGGTTGGTTTCACGTGCTCTAAAGTTTTCATCATCTGAAGAATTACTTAAGATTGAACTTAGCCATATTCGTGACATCTCTCGAGATCGTGGTTACAATCCCACCATTATTGACGACGCTTTGAAGAAACTCACTAGACCTAAGCTGTGCAGTACACTCTTGATTGATTCCTCTCCTTATAATTTTATCAGCATTCCTTTCGTTCCACGAATTTCTTCAAAAATTGCTTCCATCCTCCGTAAATTTAATTTCAAGGTCACTTTTACTCCAATCAATAAACTCGGTTATTCCAAACTCAAGGATATTATTCCTGATTACAATTATTTTGGAATTTACTCCATTCCATGCCAGTGTAATCGTGTTTATATTGGTCAAACACGTCGGGCCCTTCGATTTCGTCTTAAAGAGCATGAAGCCTACGTGCGTAAACAACAACTGGAAAAATCTGCTTTAGCCAAACACGCCTGGGAAGCTGGCCACAAATTTTCTTTCGACAAGGCCCATCTAATAGAGAAAGTTTCTTCACCAGCCGACCTCAATTTCTTCGAAGCCTTCCATATTCTTTCGCATTCCTCTTCTACTGTTAACCATCAGCTTCCGTTCAATTCCATGTCCTCTATTTGGAGAAACTTCATTCGTCCCATAGCAAAAGGCACGGCTACGGACCCATAACTGGTTTATCCGAACTAATTTTGGACTAGCAATTTGGCATCGACAGTCTTTCTAGCACATGTGCCACATCAGTGTAACTAGGGTTCTGAAGAAGGAAGCCTAAACGCGCTTCCGAAATAGCTATAAACCATCGTATTTATTTAAACTGTGTTAACGTGTTTTATTTTATTTAACATTACAGTATGTAAGGCGGTAAGCAAGTACCATTCAAAAATGGGTTTTGGGAGGTGGTCCCTAAGATCCATCACACCCCTGGATATGAGCATGTGTATAGGATATGCTACATTACTATTATTCGTTTGTGTAAAGATTTAAAAACAACCCAAGTAATTGTTTTAATAGAACTTAATTTTGCCCCTCCAAAGTACCACAAACCCATGCAAACCCAAAACTCACCCCGGCTGCCAAACAAAAAGGCCTATCTCTAACTCTGCCGAAGGCACAAACACAGTTTATTTGAATCAAGAGAATTTGCATTTAATGAAACACAAATATAAAACATTACATATCTGTGTTTAAAATTGATGTTGAATGAAAACACAGTTTCTTTTTGTTTAAGTCTACTGCATGCTTTTTTTGGCTGCCATGTTCTGTACTTTTCAAAGCAGTAAAACTGGGAAGCGTCTGCTTCAGTCTACTGTTCAAACCAGTCAGTGCACTTGGAAAGCATACATTCTGCTTCAGCATGGGTGATGGTTTTTGTAGGTTCTCCAGCCTACTGTGCACTTTCGTTTTCTTTAGGATCATTGGGGTTTAACACTTGCTGAATGAGTTCGTCATCACTTCGAAACTCGAAACCTGCTTCAAGTTTGTCAATGTTCATGCATTCAATATCATCATAAATTTCAATGTTTTCTCCTGCGGATAGAGCCTCACAAATGTGTGAAATCGTCTCATTGTTGATGTTAATGGAGCGGAGCTTACTTTAAACTTGACTCTGATGGTTAAGTTTCTAGAAAGACTGGTAAATTGGGAGATGGATAATTGAGGTTCAACTGTAATGTGCCAATACCTCTGGCTAAATGCAGTTGTATTTGATGGTAAAAACTTTATTTTAGTATTAGTCTGGGGTGACGTTGAAAAGAGATTATTTTTGACTGTTTGAAATAACTATCATAGTATGATACAGATCTTTTAATTAAAAAAAATGTAAAGCTGAGAATTCCTGAAGTGGGAATTTTTAAGTGAGAACTACTACCTGTATACCAAATTTAAAAAAATTTAAGACATTGACATGACCCAAGGCCTTTTATTTTCTATTTAAAAAAGACTTGGGTCACATCATTGAACATCAGTACTACAAGGTTAATTTTAATTGTTTTAATCTTTTTAAAAATATATCTGCTATTTTCACGTATTTACATGTATAGAGATTTACGACATTTCCACTAAATTATGATTTTAGTTTTTCTAAATATTTTAAATTGATTTTTTTTTAATTTGGCTGCTCCATTTCCTTGGACTGCACATGTACTAACTTAAATTCTGGCAACACTGTAAATGGCATGCTCCAATGGGTTCGTTCACCTATTGTTCAGTTACCCTGAGTTCGACTCTGAACTGTGCAAAAACAACCCAACCATTTACCCACTAACTGATCACTGTAGTCCGGGAGTTCATTCTCTAAGATTCAGATTCCTCGGGAAACTGTAGGTCCTGGTACAGCATGACATTTGCTGTCCTTGTGCCATAAAACTAAAACAGAAAAATATTAAAAGTTGGAAGGATGCTTTTCTTTCATTTATATGTTTTCTTTAATCATTTTTTTTTTTTAATTTCAGATGTTTTTCATTGGGAATGCTTAAATAAATATGCTAGCGAAATGCCTCCTCATACTGCACCAGCTGGATATACATGTCCTATTTGTAATGTTGGTATTTTTCCTGCATCTAATATGGTTTCTCCAGTTGCTGAAACTTTGAGAAATACTTTACTTGGTGTAAATTGGGCTAGATGTGGTCTTGCATTTCCTCTTGTAAGATCATTAACTTATTTTTGGTATTTTTATTGTATGACATTTCTATAAATCATCTTCTATTTGGATTATTTTGTTTTCTTCTGATTAAGGTATTTGTTTCTTAATAATATGTAAAAGAAAATTACCTAAGAAAATGGAATTTAAAGGGGAATTAAAAGTTATAAGATAATAAACAAGAAAATAAGCATAGTTTCACATAGACTTTCACAGCGCATTATAATGATCAACAACAAATTTTCAGGTAGTCAGCTGTGTAGCAAAATGATTATTTATTGCTAAAACTTTACGTTTTGATTCAAGCTGTGCGAATCATCGGAAGAGGTTAAATTACATGAAAAACTTTTGAGAAAATTGTGGAATGTACGTAAATTGCGGAAACAGTATAAATACATTAAAAGAAATTATGAAATTTTAGAGACGAATATAATAGCCAAAACAGAAGAAAATGAAATCAAAAAATTAAAACTGACATTCACGTGTTAAATTTTGTTAGAATGGGTAGCCAAGCAACAGGAATGGTTTTTGTATCGTCTCTATTGAAATTATTAGGATGCTTGATGATCTCCATTGCTTCTGTATAATTTGGGCCAAAAATTAGTTGATTTTTCAAGAACTTTAGTATGGTCTATTGGATCACCCTTCCCAAAAACGGACGGTTATTGACACATCGTTCAAACAAGCCAATATTATTTGCAGTAACCACACAGTTTTACAGAATGAACTCAATTTTCTTAGTGGCATTTTGGATGAAAATGGTTACAATCAACATTATATTCAAAAGGTGTTCAAGTTCCAAACTGAAGCCCATTTTTCATACCTAATTCCTGACCGTATTCCTTTTAAAAGAAATGAGCATAATGCCTTCCTGCCATTTATAAACAATATCACTGACCGTATTGGCCATTTACTTTTTAGACATAATATTGATATAGTATTTATTCCAAAAAACAAAATTTTTATTTTCCTACGTTCTGTTAAAGAACCCGTAGATCCATACAAAATTCCTGGTGTATACCAAATTCCTTGTTCTTGTGGACAGGTATACATCGGGCAAACAGGTCGATCCATTGCATGCCGAAAACGGAAGCATGAAAGCCTCGTGAGGAATAAACAGATAAAATCGGTAATAGCAGAACATACAATTTTAAATAACCATTTAATCCTTTTTGACCATACTAAAGTTCTTGCAAAATCAACTAATTTTTGGCCCAGATTATGCAGAGAAGCAATAGAAATCATCAAGCATCCTAATAATTTCAATAGAGAAAATGCAAAAGCTATTCCTGTTGCTTGGCTACCCATTCTAACAAAATTGTAATGCGTAAATGTCAGTTTTTATTTTACAATTTCATTTTCTTCTATTTTGGCTTTTATATTCGTCTTTAAAATTTCATAATTTCTTTTAGCGTATTTATACTGTTTCCGCAACTTACGTATATTCTACAATTTTCTCAAAAGTTTTTCATGTAATTTAACCTCTTCTGCACAGCTTGAATCGAAACATAAAGTTTTAGCAATAAATAATTGTTTTGCTACACAGCTGACTACCTGAAAATTTGTTGTTGATCAAGAAAATAACATTGGAAGTAACAAAAATTTCATAATATTTTGAGTTGTTGTTCTTTATAGTTTGACAGGGCCAATAGCTCTTGTTGTTTTCTCAAATTTACAATATATATATATATATATATATTTTTTTTTCCATTAGTAACACATTGATATTTGTCGTCCTCCTTAAATAATATTAAATATAGTATTGACAAAAAGTGTAAGACTGATCATACGTTTTTTCAATTTAAGCTGTCTAAACATTTATCCGAACACGTTTTTGAAGTAATAATGTCTCATTAGTGGCAGTGCTGTACAATTTTGCCTTTCTCTATTGCAAATGCCCGAATTAAGAACTATTTTGGGCAAAAAATCAAAGTGCATGACTCATTAGAAGAAATGAGCAAGTTCAAAGTTGCGTGAGAAGACAATCAGGATATGCACATAACAAAAATGTACATTTTTTTTTTATTAAGAATATATTATCAGCATCATATTCAACCACTGCTGGATGAAGGTCTCTCCAAATGCTTTCCACACAAGTCTATCCTGAGCAATTCGCTTCCACGTCACCCCAACCTGTTTTCTTATTTCATCCACCCATCTAGTTTGAGGACGTTTTCTAGGTCTTCGGTGGTCTCTTGGAATCCAGTTCAGAATTTCTGTTGTCCATCGTTGATCAGTTCTTCTTGCAATATGCCCAGCCCATCGCCATTTCAGCCCTTTTACTTTAACAATGATGTCCTCTACTCTAGTTTGCTCTCTCACCCAAGTGTTTCTTTTTCGATCTCTCCTAGTTATTCCAAGCATGCACCTCTCCATGCTCCTTTGCGTTGTCTGTAACTTTCGTATTGCTCCAACTGTTAGACTCCATGTCTCTGATCCATAAGAGAGGACTGGCAATACACACTGGTTGAAGACCTTTCTTTTTAGACACAAAGGCAATTTCCCCTTCAGGATAAAACTGTTTCTTCCAAATGCACTCCAGCCAAGTTTAATACGTCTGTTGAGTTCTTTCATAATGTTGCCATCCATTGAAATCAGCTGGCCAAGGTAAATATATGAATCAGCAATTTCTAGCTCAGTGTTGTCAACTTGTATTTTTGTTTCCTCTACAAAATTATTGAACATGATCTTAGTTTTTTGTAGGTTCATCTTGAGTCCAACTTCTTTACTTCTAGTTGAGAGCTCTTGTACCATGTCTTGGAGTTCTGATGGGTTCGTTGAAAAAATAACAATGTCATCAGCAAACCGCAGATGATTTAAATATTCACCATTTATTTTTATTCCCTTGTTATTCCAATTTATCAGCTGAAAAATCATCTGTAAAGCTGAAGTAAAAAGTTTTGGAGAAATGGTATCTCCCTGCCTCACACCTTTGCCAAGTTTGATAGTTTTGGTATCTTTATGTAACCGAAATTTTGCACTTGCATTTTTATACACACGTTTCAATATGTCAATGTACACATCCTCGATGTCTGCTGATCTTAAAGAGTTGATGACTGCTGATGTTTTAATAGAGTCAAAGGCCTTCTCATAGTCAATAAATGCAACACACAATGGAAGTTCATATTCATGTGTTCTTTCAATTAATTCTCTTAATACTTGAATATGGTCCACTGTACTGAATCCACTTCGAAATCCAGCTTGTTCTCTTGGTTGAGCTGCATCTAATTTTTTCTGCAGGCGATGTGTTAGCACTTTTGTGAAGATTTTATAAATAGCAGGTAACAAGCTAATTGGTCGGTAATTTTTCAAATCCTCTTTATCACCTTTTTTATGCAAAAGAATTACTGTTGCAGAATCCCATTGGTTTGGTATGTTACCGCTGTTAAGACATTTGGTAAAGAATTTTGCAAGTATGTCTTCTACATATTCTCCAGCTTCTTTTAGGATATCTAATGTAATACCATCATCACCAGGGGCTCTTCCTTTCTTCATATTTTTTATTGCAAATGAAACTTCTTCTTTTAAGATTTTAGGAGCTGTTCCTTCGACTATTGCGGCGTCTTCGTTTAATCCACTGTTACTTTCGTATAGATTTTTGTAGAATTCTTCAACTCTTCTAAGTATTTCTTCCCTATTTCTTGTTACGGTGCCATCCTCTCCTTTTAATGCAATGATGTGTTTCTTCCCAACAGATAAACTTCCTTTAACAACCCTAAGGCTCTTGTTGCTTTCAATGGCCTTCCTTACTAACTCACAATTGAATTTTCTTATATCTTCTTTCATGTTTTTGCGCAAAGTTCTATGTACTCAATCCTGGAACTGGTATTTCGATTGTCCACCTTCATATCTCTTCGCCTTTTCATGAGCTGTTTCGTCTTCTCAGATAATTTGCTATTGTGCTTTTTACAGGTTACACCACCAATTTCCCCAGCAGTTTCAATTATTGTCTTAACAATGTTTTCATTTGCTTCTGAGATATCACTTTCATCAATAAGTCCTTCCAGTGCAGAAAAGCGATTTTTTAATTCCAACTTGAATGCCTCGGTATTTACTTTCAGTTTCATTAGATCCACCCTCTTACTTACTTGTTTCCTAATGAGCTTCTGTCGTTCTAATTTAGTATTTAAGTGCACTTTACATCTCACCATTCGATGATCACTTCCAGTATTAAATCTGTTCAGTACGCTGCAATCTTCAATAATTGATTTCTTGTTTGCCAGGATATAGTCAATTTCGCTGGTTCCTCCATTGGGGTGTTTCCATGTCCATTTTCTTTGCGGTTTCTTCTTAAAAAATGAATTCATGATGCTAAGATTTTCAGCTTCTGCAAATTCGATGAGTTGATCGCCACGTTCATTCCTTTCCCCATATCCGTATTTACCAACCGATGTCTCTCCTTGTTCCTGTTGTCCAATTCTTGCATTGAAATCCCCCATGATGAGCTTGATATGTTGTTTCCCTTTGGTGTGTAACTCTTTGATTTCTTCATAAAATTCTTCAACCTCTTCGTCGGTATGGCTTGATGTTGGTGCATATACCTGTACTATTTGAAGTTGGTATCGCTGGGTTAGTTGAACAACAAGCCTCGCTGCTCGATCTGATGTACTTTCAACTTCCAGAAGACAGTCTTTAATTCTTTTGTTGATTAAGAAGCCAACACCACTTGTTCTTCCAGTTTCCGTTCCTCTATAATAAAACAAATGTCCACTTTTAAGTTCCACCAACTCTTCACCTTTTCTTCTAACTTCACTGAGTCCTACAATGTCCCATTTGATCTTGTCTAGTTCCTCTTCCAATTCCTGAAGTTTTGCTTCAGAAGCAAGGGATCGTCCATTATACGTTGCCAAGGTCAATAACAAACGGCAGCCTGGGCCATTCCAGTGATTCTTAGCACCCCCTGCTTTCATGCCACACTGACCGCTGCCTTGATCAGGAGCACTCCAGCACCTGGAGACTAGGGGCCATGGTTTCTGGTGTGTCAACATAATGGAGGAATTAGCCATAATTTCACCACGCTGGCTAGACGGGTTGGTGAATTAGCCCTCCCCTTCCGCCTTTCTATCCGTGCAGCAAATATTAATTTGCCTCTTGGATAGAAAGCCCGGCCCACACTACTTGAAGGCGGGGTGGGACACTAGGTTACTGGCCCGGCCGGTTCCACACATTGTCAATGCGTTGCTAAACGCATTGATGGTGTGTGGAACCGGCACACAATGTCACTGTGTTTGAAAATTCACCTGTCATGCAGCGAAGCATCATTGTAGAGTGAGCTCTATTTTTAGTGGGCTGTAGCTCGATCCCCAGGTTGATTGGGCTAAATTTGATTTTGGATCTTTCATCTACTCGGTCATATTGGCGTATAAACCGAAATTCATAAAAATCTAGGTCTGACAGTTCGCGAGATTCTCTTGTTAGATATTTTATTTTCATATATACATTAATAACTGGAGACAAACCTTGTTATTGTAATTATAGCTTGATCCATTATTATTAGCTTAAAACCTTTTTTTGAATGATTGCAACATGTTGAGTTTAATTGCACATTAATTAAATCTGAGTAGTAGTGCACTATACTTGGCTATTTGTAGAAGGCAAAAAGACTGAGTTCTGTGCTTTTTCTCACTAGCATTGTTGAATTTCGTAATATTAACATGTTCAAGAGCGTTTGCATTTATAAAAGAAAAAAGTGCAAAAATTATATCGCTTAACCTTACGTTGTCAGTAATATTTTTGCGTAAAGTTCTTTATACTAAGACATCAATGAAATAAATACCAAAATGTGTGTAAATTGCAAAGCAATCAGTTTGGGAATTTATCTTCTCATAATCTAAAGCAGGGTCTGAAATTTCTGGTCGCCAGCTCGCCAATAGTAAGTGAAAACTTGTCATTGGCGATTAAAACTTTTCTCATTGAATTACTTTAAAAAAAAGTTAAAGGTAATTGTGAATTTGCATTTTAGCTAAGCGATTTTCTTACAGTATAAATATACAGAAACGCTGAATGTTTGTGGAATCTGAATATTAAACATATCTCTTGCCTTCCCTCCCTCACTATGTGTCACGTGAGAACAAATACGTAACGTAGGTTGTGATTAATTTTAATACTGCTTCTTGTCTGCTCTTTCCGCGATCGTGGGACATGCAGAAAGTAGGGGGAATAACCAGTATACACCCCATACCCAGAGTTCGAAATTAGCCATCGTTAGTCGTATTTTGCACTCATGAATTTCGTTTTGACGACCAAGATTTCAGACCCAGTCCTCATTTTTGATGCCTAACTTTTTCATTTTGATCGTTTATATGATGCAAATTTTGATTGCTCAGTCCTTTATTTTTCTTTATACCAATCTCACTGATGCACAAGATCAGAATCATTGTTGCTCTCTTATGCCGTATGTACGATCTCACCCTGATTAGCACAGAATGACCCTTGCGCCATAAAAATACAACCAA
>QLNU02007712.1:19567-38660 GCA_006491805.2 Dysdera silvatica | reverse complement strand
AGTAATGAAAGTGAAGGTACATCAAATAACTGGTCATCAAATTTTAAAAAGACGTTGTATGGTCGCACAATTCGTCGATACCAGTTTCCTGAAAAATTACAAATCATTAAGCCAATCGAAGGTATGTTAATGTTAAAACTGTTTTGTGACATTTAAATTGTCTTTTTTAATGAATATTAAAAAGAATAGATTTACAGAATTAATTGCAACCTTATGTTTAAAAAGTGACATGGTATGTACAGTCTTTAAAAGTCCTCATTTTCACCCAAAGTTTGCAAAAAGTCCTTAATTATGCTTTCCCCGATCCCTGATTTTTATATAGCATGTTTGAGTTTTTTGTTACTGCTATTTTTCTCACAGCTGGAATTAATGTAATAAATCAGAGTTTGTATTGTTTTTAAAAGTCCTTAAGTTTTTAGAAAACTATTTTTGGTCCTTAAAAAGCCCTAGTTTTTGCCCAGAAATCTCAAATATCCTTGATTTTGTTCTCCCTTTCCTCAATATTTTTCTGTAGTATGTTTTAGTTTCAATTTTTATTACTATCTTTTTTCTCACACTGTGAATCAACATGAAGAACGAACATGAAATCCACACCATCCGGGTTGTAATGTGTTTTTTGAGAACAATGGGAATATGGATAGAAGAGAGCTCCCTCTGGATATATATATATGTGTATAGAGAATTAAAGACTGTCTTCTGGAAGTTGAAAGTACATCAGATCGAGCAGCGAGGCTCGTTGTTCAACTAACCCAGCGATACCAACTTCAAATAGTACAGGTATATGCACCAACATCAAGCCATACCGACGAAGAGGTTGAAGAATTTTATGAAGAAATCAAAGAGTTACACACCAAAGGGAAACAACATATCAAGCTCATCATGGGGGATTTCAATGCAAGAATTGGACAACAGGAACAAGGAGAGACATCGGTTGGTAAATACGGATATGGGGAAAGGAATGAACGTGGCGATCAACTCATCGAATTTGCAGAAGCTGAAAATCTTAGCATCATGAATTCATTTTTTAAGAAGAAACCGCAAAGAAAATGGACATGGAAACACCCAAATGGGGGAACTAGTGAAATTGACTATATCCTGGCAAACAAGAAATCAATTATTGAAGATTGCAGTGTACTGAACAGATTTAATACTGGAAGTGATCATCGAATGGTGAGATGTAAAGTGCACTTAAATACTAAATTAGAACGACAGAAGCTCATTAGGAAACAAGTAAGTAAGAGGGTGGATTTAAAGAAATTAAAAGAAAATACCGAGGCATTCAAGTTGGAATTAAAAAATCGCTTTTCTGCACTGGAAGGACTTATTGAAGAAATTGATATCTCAGAAGCAAATGAAAACATTGTTAAGACAATAGTTGAAACTGCTGGGGAAATTGGTGGTGTAACCTGTAAAAAGCACAATAGCAAATTATCTGAGAAGACGAAACAGCTCATGAAAAGGCGAAGAGATATGAAGGTGGACAATCAAAATACCAGTTCCAGGATTGAGTACATAGAACTTTGTAAAACTCTGCGCAAAAGCATGAAAGAAGACATAAGAAAATTCAACTGTGAGTTAGTAAGGAAAGCCATTGAAAATAACAAGAGCCTTAGGGTTGTTAAAGGAAGTTTATCTGTTGGGAAGAAACACATCATTGCATTAAAAGGAGAGGATGGCACCGTAACAAGAAATAGGGAAGAAATACTTAGAAGAGTTGAAGAATTCTACAGAAAGCTGTATGAGGGAAACAGTGGATTAAACGAAGACTCTGAGATAGTCGAAGGAACAGCTCCTAAAATCTTAAAAGAAGAAGTAGCATTTGCAATAAAAAGTATGAAGAAAGGAAGATCCCCTGGCGATGATGGCATTACATTAGATATCTTAAAAGAAGCTGGAGAACATGTAGAAGACATACTTGCAAAATTCTTTACCAAATGCCTCAACAGTGGTAACATACCAAACCAATGGGATTCTGCAACAGTAATTCTTTTGCATAAAAAAGGTGATAAAGAGGATTTGAAAAATTACCGACCAATTAGCTTGTTACCTGCTATTTATAAAATCTTCACAAAAGTGCTAACACATCGCCTGCAGAAAAAATTAGATGCAGCTCAACCAAGAGAACAAGCTGGATTTCGAAGTGGATTCAGTACAGTGGACCATATTCAAGTATTAAGAGAATTAATTGAAAGAACACATGAATATGAACTTCCATTGTGTGTTGCATTTATTGACTATGAGAAGGCCTTTGACTCTATTAAAACATCAGCAGTCATCAACTCTTTAAGATCAACAGACATTGAGGATGTGTACATTGACATGGTGAAACGTGTGTATAAAAATGCAAGTGCAAAATTTCGGTTACATAAAGATACCAAAACTATCAAAATTGGTAAAGGTGTGAGGCAGGGAGATACCATTTCTCCAAAACTTTTTACTTCAGCTTTACAGATGATTTTTCAGCTGATAAATTGGAATAACAAGGGAATAAAAATAAATGGTGAATATTTAAATCATCTGCGGTTTGCTGATGACATTGTTATTTTTTCAACGAACCCATCAGAACTCCAAGACATGGTACAGGAGCTCTCAACTAGAAGTGAAGAAGTTGGACTCAAGATGAACCTACAAAAAACTAAGATCATGTTCAATAATTTTGTAGAGGAAACAAAAATACAAGTTGACAACATTGAGCTAGAAATTGCTGATTCATATATTTACCTTGGCCAGCTGATTTCAATGGATGGCAACATTATGAAAGAACTCAACAGACGTATTAAACTTGGCTGGAGTGCATTTGGAAGAAACAGTTTTATCCTGAAGGGGAAATTGCCTTTGTGTCTAAAAAGAAAGGTCTTCAACCAGTGTGTATTGCCAGTCCTCTCTTATGGATCAGAGACATGGAGTCTAACAGTTGGAGCAATACGAAAGTTACAGACAACGCAAAGGAGCATGGAGAGGTGCATGCTTGGAATAACTAGGAGAGATCGAAAAAGAAACACTTGGGTGAGAGAGCAAACTAGAGTAGAGGACATCATTGTTAAAGTAAAAGGGCTGAAATGGCGATGGGCTGGGCATATTGCAAGAAGAACTGATCAACGATGGACAACAGAAATTCTGAACTGGATTCCAAGAGACCACCGAAGACCTAGAAAACGTCCTCAAACTAGATGGGTGGATGAAATAAGAAAACAGGTTGGGGTGACGTGGAAACGAATGGCCCAGGATAGACTTGTGTGGAAAGCATTTGGAGAGACCTTCATCCAGCAGTGGATAGATAATGGTTGAATATGATGATGATGATATATATATATACGTGTGTATGTATATACATATGTGTGTATGTATATGTGTATGAGTCAATGTTTTATATAGATATAAGGAATTAAATGTCTATTATTGAGTGTTTATATGGTGTATTGTAAAGTTTTATATAGTGCACACAAAGTATATACAGTAGTGGACAAAATTGTGGAAACCCTTTGAAAAAAGATTATTTTAGAGGTTTGATGGCTAATAACACCACTTTTTTTTGTACCAATACTATAAAATTATATATCATTGGAAAGGTAATTTAATCAAGATTGTAATGCAATAACATTTATGAATCGTATTTTAATAGAACAGCATTCATAAAGAAGAAAGGTGATATACATAGAAAAAATGAGATATACAAAAATGTTCACCATACCAGTTAATACTTAGTTGGGTAACCTTTAGCCTTAATTACGGCCTTACAACGCTTTCCCATGGAGTGAACCAAGTTCTTTAGTTCTGCAGCTGTTATAATATGAAACCAAGATTGAATTATTGCTTCTGTTAATTGTGTTTTATTGCTGGGTTGCTTCCGACTAACAAGCTTCTTTAGCCGGCTCCATAGATTTTCGATGGGGTTAAGGTCTGGGCTATTTCCAGGCCATTCCAGCAGTTGAATATGATGATCTTGAAACCATTTTTTGCACACACGAGCAACATGACATGGAGCTGAATCCTGTTGAAATATAAATGCTTCATTATCTTGGAAAAGATCACATGCAGAAGGCTGCAGCTTGGGCTCAAGTATTTCATTTATGTATCTTTGGGCATTTATATTCCCATTGATCACGCAAATTCTGCCCACACCTCTTGATGTTATACAACCCCAAATCATAACACTAACTGGGTGTTTCACGGTAGGTGTAATGCACTCAGGATGGAAATCTTCTCCAATTCTTCTCCATACGTATTTTACGCCATCACTACCAAACAGTGAGATTTTGGTCTCATCACTCCAAATTACACTGTCCCATTGTTCCGTTGTCCAGTTAACATGGGTTTTAGCCCAGTTTAATCTTTTCAACCTCTGTTTGACAGACAAAAATGGCTTTTTTCGTGGAATTCTTGCATTTAGACCACATTCATGCAGTCTGCGCCGAACAGTCCTTGCACTTAACTTCACATTGCATTGCGCCATTTCACCTTGTATACACAGAGATGATTTTTTCCTGTCACCTAGGCACTGTCTTTTAATTCTTCTATCATCACTTGCTGTTGTGCACCTTTTTCTGCCTTTACCAGTCTGGTTTTGTAATGACTGAGTCTCCTTATACTTCTTCAAAAATTTAGAAATGCCACCTTTAGTTAAGTTTCCCCCAATATTTCTTCTAATTTCTTCATAACTGTAGCCTTGTTCACTTAATATTACTATTTTACATCGCTTCCTAGGTGACCAGTCAACTCTTTGCGCCATTTCTTTAATTTTATTACGTTTTACAAGCACACTAAATCAAAGAGCACAAAAAAAAAAACCAACTTGATAGCAATTACAGAACACACTGATAAATGTCCTGTAACCTGTTGGCTCATTGCCAAAACAAGAGAAAACATGATTGGCTCATTGCCAAAACAAGATGACACCTGATTGGCTCTGTAAACACTCATGCTCATTGGCCACATTCAAATGAAGGAAAGCTACTTCATATAAATGTAAGCAAGCTGTGCTTCTTTTTTCTGGTTATTTGGCTATAACTTTTGATAGAATACAGATAATTGAACAAATGTTATTGCATTACAATCTTTATTAAATTACCTTTCTAATGATATATAATTTTATAGTATTGGTACAAAAAAAAGTGGTGTTATTAGCCATCAAACCTCTAAAATAAACTTTTTTCAAAAGGTTTCCACAATTTTGTCCACTACTGTATATGCATACTTGGGCATATTTAATTTAAAAAATGTATATAATAACATATGCAAGAATTAATCTCTCAGTCAACTTCAGATTTATATAAAAAAATACACTAGAAAGACCTTTTGCTTCAAACTTCATTAAGTCAGTGTATGCTTCTTCTAAGCAGTTTAATGTATGAGAATTATTAGTTGTTCACAATTATGTATACTCTGTGGGATAATAGTGAGTCAATATTTAAATATCAGTTATTGCATCCACTAGAATATATACCCAATATTTTTATAGGACTTCTTTTTCAATACTGTGTTATGGTACATTCAGCACGTAGACATTTTTCTATTGACCAATAATTTAATTGAGATTTATTTAAATGTAAAAAAACAATATAGCACATGTGAAAATAGGCGGCTTCATATTTTCTATATATTCTAACTATTAAACCTGATGTGTGCTAAAAATGGTTATATTTTACATAAAATAAAAATTACCTTTGTGAGATTAGTGTTTTATTTTGTACAAGTGTTTGTTTTGTTTTTGTCTTTTTTAACAAAATTTCTGAAAATAATGCTTTTTCTCGAGGGAAATGAGGGTTTAACGGCTAAAAATATTCTAAAGGCAGTAATAGATTCTGTAGATACAATTTCAGTGTAAACCAGGGTTTAAACCACGATCACTTTTTTTCCCAAAATGCGACGAATTAATCTAAAATGCGAGAAAGAAAATTGTGTCCGTCGCAAAAAACAACATCTGTTTAATATCTTGTCAACAAACTTTGCCTTTTTTTTAATCACTTTGATTTATGTAAGATAATCTAAAGTAGCATTACGCAGATTAGATTTATAAGTAAAGACAACGTTATATCTTACTTACGCTTACAACGTTGTCTTTATACTTATAAAACTTCGATTCTGTTTCACTGTTATTTCTTTTTTTAAACTTAAAGTATGTTTCCTACTGTAATTCAAAGCATCGCTGCTGTAAATAATTTTATTGATGCGATTTTTCGAGTGACGAAAACAACTAATTTTCTTTAGAATTTTTGCGATAGCATTTTTTAAGCCAGTTTAAACTCTGATGCAAACTACACTATGCGCGTAGAAACGCCCTCAATATAAAAGACGTTGGGAGTATGGCGTTGGACCACGGAGTCGGCCATGACAGTTTGTGCGAAGGCTTTCAGTGTAGTGGGTGTTGGTCTGGAGGCCCGCACTGGCTTTCGGCACCTCTGCTCTTACTCCTTTTTAGTCAAATCTTTTGTCACAGTAATGATCCTTTTTTAACACTCTCAGTTTGAAATTCGGTCCAGAATGCACTGGTCGGGTTTGCAATAATATCGACAGTAAATGCCTTTTGTACAGGGAACTAGATTAAAACGGTGGATCATCTGACCTGTGACTTCAAAAAAATCTTGCACGTAAACTACTTGGAACGGCACAATCAAGTAGCTTCAATGATCCATTGGAACCTATGCCAAAACTACAAAATGCTAGTTAACAAAAACTAATGAGTCCACAAGCTGAAATAATTATCGAAAATGGCTAACAAAGGAAGTGCAGGAGTTGTCAATTTCGACAAAAGTGATGCCATTCGAAAGGTCTTACCGCAGAAAATAAAAATTAATGCAACTAGCCGTCGCAGCTCAACCATTTTCTTTTCGAGATATGGGCGAATTTCTGCAAATATAAAGGAGTAAAAGAAAAAGAGGAGTTAAGATAATGTTCCTAACCGATGAATAGAGGTAAACAGGCGTACGGAGAAATGTCATAAGGAGAGTTATAACTCACATATTCCTATATTAAATATGCAAAATTTCGTTGCAATGGGGGATTACAACTCCCATCAACATCCCCTGCGTACGCCAGTGACACAGGATTACAATACAGGAGATAATGTGGTAATAATAGAAATTAACTTCTAGCCTGCTCCTAGGGGTAAAATAGAGGCATGGCCGGAGCCTAACAAGGCAGTTCCCTGGGCGCATGGCGAATTCTAGGCTTGCGTTCAAGGGAGGACACAGGGGGTGGTTGGTCACAGGGGTCATAACCCCTCAAACATATTACAAAACATATAAATTCCAACGTTAGTGATAAATGAAGGGTGTTATTCCAAGACCGTGGTGTTATTCCAAGGCCAAATTCACCGATATTGACCCCAAATAGTCTGTGTCCGCCTTTGCTTCCGTTCTGGGCATTATCTCCCTGAAAGTAAAAGTATATATCTGGAGTGCCAGTTGAGCTAATAAGCCCATATTTTGGAGTTATCCACAGTCACTAACTGGAATATTTTTGCGTATAATCACATGATTCGTCTTTTGTCCATTAAAGGGATTCTTCTACTTTCCTTGAATATATACCAAAAGTCGTTCCTACGCGCTACTGCCCCTGTATACAGCTATGCATACAGGGCGGATACCTTCCCTATGTGTACTACTGTTCCCTGTATGCAAAAAGTTCATAAATTGAAATTTAAAGATCATAAGCGAAAAAGAGCCAAAAGTTGGCCTTATTGAAATAGGTGCAATACCAACGAGCCTTGAACGTCTCCTTAAAACGTCGAGAATAGAGAGAAGGCCACCATACATTAATCTCAAAAGACCGTCTTGTTCGGAACTGCTCGTATTTTAAGGAAGTATCTATGGTATGAGCGTAGAGGGGGGGCTCCAGCACCCCCCCCTAGCCGTTTAAAAATTTGATTCACCCGAACCTGCTACGCATTTACTTTCAAAAGTTTTACAGTCACATTTTAAAATAAGGTACTTTTTAGCTCATTACTAATTGTCAAGCAGTATCAATTATTTTTGTAGCGTTTTGGGATCTTGTACATTCACTAAAATTCTCGACAGCTTTGAGAAGGAGGTATTCATTTTTCTCACCCCCCCTAGAAGTACTCGTTAATTTTTCTCAGCCCCCCCCCGCCCTAGAAGTACTCGTATGGGCCACCCATGATGGTATTCGCGTGTGTAAGAAGGACTTAATACAGAGCGAATCCCCAGTTGTCGGAATCAAAATGGTATGTGCGTGCGTACATACATACATACATACATACATAGATACATACATACATACATACATACATACATACATACATACATACATACATACATACATACATACATACATACATACATACATACATACATACATACAAACATACATACATACATACATACATACATACATACATACATACATACATACATACATACATATATACATATACATACATATATACATACATACATACGCGGCAGGGCGCGCGCGCGTTGTGTGTGTGTGTGTGTGTGTGTGTGCAAAGTCAATTTTTGATATTGAATTAATGTGCTAATATATAATTAACGAATAATTGTTTTTTTAGATAAATGGGTCCTGGTGTATGCAAAAAAAGTATCCGGCGGAAGTTTTTATGACCGTTTTCTAGCGCCTTATAATTACCACATTCGACGATGCTGGTTTAAGATTGACTCTCCATAAGCTTAGTTGGGTGTAAATGGGGTTTAAAAGACCCGTTCAGCCTTTGGTTCCATTCCAGAGGACAAGATCGTAACCAGGATTTAATTTCGGTGGGAGTTCAAAACTTTTTCAGCATGTATCAATACAATCAGAGCATGCAAGTCAGTAGCCAAGTCCCCTTAAAAATTTAGTTTCGGGGGAAGAACGGTCCCTAAAACCCCCCCCCCCCACTCTGGATACGGGCATGCCAGATAATCCATTGAGGGAATCAGGACGTAAAATATACGTTTTACGTAACTAAAGGTGGCGCTAGTGGCAAAGCATGCAAATTCTACATTATAATAATCAAACTCTACATTAATTCGTTGTTAATTTGTCAATCAATTTTTCGCGCTCTTGGAACAACGTAAAAAAATCATGGGATATTCGTAGAAAAATTAGGGATAGGTGCAAATCTAACAAAAATATTACTCGTGGCTTAATTATTTAACTTAATAATTTGAATTAGTATAATCCAAGAACAAGGAAAAGTAGGAAGAATTTTAGAGAAAAGAAGAAGGTGAGTCGCAGATTGTGTTGCTGAACGTTGCGATTTTCGACGTCACGGCAAACTTCTACAGTTTTGATGATGCCATTCTTTACTTTAAAATTCTTTCAAATTTCGATCACAGTTGCTTTGTAATTTCCTGTATATGTGTTATGAATATATAACCTCTACATTCCAGAAGTACACATATGTGTACCTTGGGCTGCAATGCTTTTTCTATTAAACTAATATAAACTGTGAACTCAGGCCAAAGGGTATCATTTGTGCACCTTTAAAGTTTTCTTTTAGTATCACTGGTAAGCCCAGAAAATCGCGGGATGAGAATTAGCTTTTGCGGAAGTTGCATCACATCGACCAACTCTAGGGTCGTAAGAGGATGTGTACTAGAGCGAGTCCCCGCTTAACCGAAATTCGTTTATCTGATTTCCTGGTTAACAAAATGGCCTGTTACACCTTTTTTTTTAATTATTATTATTTAAAGTAGATGCCCGTACAACTAAACGAGTTTAATTACAATGTCGTCTATTAAAGCCAGACGAGACCGAAAAAATATTACGACTTATTCGGACGACTAGTTATCGAGATTTTGTTATCATAATCGACCATTGTATATCCACTGCTGGGTTAAAGTATTTTCAAGCATTTCTCATGCAAGTCTATCCCGTGCAGTTCGTTTGTATGCCACCATAACCTATTTCTATATTTCATCTCGTCTGAGGGAGGTTCCAAGTTTTTGGTGGTTTTAAAATCGTTGACCATCGTTGATCATTTCTTGCGATATCCCAAGATCCCCTTGCCATTTCAGCACTTTTACTTTAATAATGCCCTCTACCACAGCTTGTTTCCTCATCCAAGCATCTCTTTTTCCATCCATCTTAGTTACTCCAAGCATACATATCTTCATGCATTTCACACACCTTTGTGCTGTTTGCAATTTCCGTATCTGCTTTTTTCGTTAAAACATATCTCTAATCAGTAAGAAAGGAATGGTAATATGCATGCTAAAGTCAGTGGCCTGGGAAAAGGAGGATCTACCTCCCCCACAACACACACACTAGAGCTTTCTTGAATACCAGAAGACTTGAAGTAGGCTTTGCCCACCCCCTCCCTTCTTTACAAAGAAAGGAATATTTGTAAAAACAAAAACAAAAATGCATATCATACTCTTAACATTTTATGTGTAAAGGCGATTTTTCTTATAATTATTCAAACTAATAAGATACAACTCAAAATTATTGCTACCATAATCTCCGACTTCGTGGATTCAAGATATTTTTGGATCCACAATAATTTTAGTATGGTTTCCTGGAATCTCTGATATTTTTGCGTGTATTTTACGTATTTGGAAAAAATACACGTACACATACGTGCATGAATTGTTTTTCGTTATCAGTTCAGATTTTTCATTATTCATTCGTTTACTATAAGTACATCCAAAATATAAATCTGCACATTGGACAAATGCCCCGGCGCAAAATTTTAAAATGCTACGAACTTTTTTTTTGTTTTTTATCTATCTACCGTAGAATTCTGTTAGTGCAAAAGCTGATCAGAAGTCCCGATTCGAATAGGATAATTCCGCTTTGGACGATGGTGTTCCGCTGTTCCCAAGAGAAACATAATTGTTTAATTTTGAAGAGCAATCTGGTGGTTAGCTAAGCGATTGACTAGTACAGTTGTTCAATGAGGCGCGAGAAAATTTTAGTTCGTGAAATTCTTATTTTTAACCGAAGCTAAATTAGTTCTAGAAAAAAAAAAAAAAAGCAGTTGTGCTAATTGTAGAAAGTAATTCATTTACGTTAAATACGATATTTTTATTAAATCTATATATAACTTAATAAATATTATTATTATGTGTTGGTGGTGTGTTGCGTCCCCCTAAGTGGAAAATGTTTTATAAATGCGGATGATGCTGCCTTCGTGAAATACATGATCAAGCTGTGCCTAATTTTTTAAAAAAGAATGCTGACATGTTTTCATAGGAGCTAAACTATTATTTTGCGTTGAATTAAACATTGAATTTATTTAAATAAAATTATTCTAATTTGAACCATGTATTTATTCATTTTCCTATGAAGAAAAGGTTAAAATATGCATATATACATACATATATGTGCAGAAAGACGTATAACAAGCAAACAATACACCAGCAGGGCAGCAATTCAAAACGCATGAAGGTGGGGACCAAGTGGCTTCAAAGAAGATTATGTGATGCGGTCTTAGAGAAAATAATGTGTTTTGATATCCAGTGGGGGCTTGAGTCCCCACTTCCGACGCCATTGTACACCACCACCGTAGGAGCCGAGATAATTATTCTCGTTAGGCTCCGTATAACATATCAGGGCCGTAGCTTGACGCTCTGTACGGGAAGGCTTTGAATGCTATACAGGGGTGGCTTCGAATTTGTTAATGTTTTAATGTGGTTTACTAGCATTTTTACAAATATGATACTGAATATCTGCAATATATAGAATAATTTGATTAAGTTAATTATTTTTTAGTACTGTGCTCGTTTCAACATAGGACTTAAGACATGTAACAACATATTGGTGTACCAGAAAATTCGTGTGGGAGGAGGGGTTTACGGAGCTAAGACTCCATGCATTTATTTGTATATATACAAAATTGAGTCGCAATGGGGAGTTATGAGCCCATCAACCACCCCCCTGCATACGCCAGTGTGATAATACATATGGAATATATACAGTGGAACCTGGTAATGTGACCACCTTGGTAAATTGGTCACCTGAATTAAGTGACCACTTTTATAAGGGAGAACTAGTAAGGATTTAGTTACTCCCATACCAAAGTCTGTCGTGTACAGTGACCACCCTGTCTATGGTGACCATTACAGCCCAGTCCCAAAGGTGGCCACTTTAGACAGGTTTTACTGTAATTACTTTTCAAAATGGCGTATGTGAGCAAGTCAATTTTAACCATAACTGATTCATTTAACATTAATGGATAGAATTCTTAACCTAAATATTGCATTGAAAACTTGAGTATAGAGGTATACTAGAATTCATAATTTCCCTTCACCTTACTGTAAACTAAAAGGAAACTTAAATCTTTATTTAAAATACGACGTAAACAAGAACTGCCGTGCAAATCTGTTTGGAATACAATTTTTTAACATCAAAGAACAATTTCCATTGACGTGCCCAAAAATTAAAATTACAACCAAAAAATTTAAAACAAAATTTTGCAATAATTTATTTGGAGGAAAAAATAAATAAATATATTTTCCGGGGCAGGGGGATAGCACCATTTTTGTCTAAGGTGCGTGCTAAAGACATAAATTCATGTTTGACACGAATTGTAACCAAGGAAAAAAAACTTCCGTAAATGATGACATTGGCCATCAACGTAGAATTTTCAAAATTATTGGGGGCAATGAGCACATATTATGTACATTTACACATTACAATATTGTAAAATTGCAATTCATTTTAAATTATTTGAGGGCTCGAGCCGTCACGGGCCCATATAAGTCTACGCCTATGATATTAGCATACTCACTCCAATTCGTGCAGACGACAATGAAGAATGCGACCGTCATCTCCATGCACTGCTTCCGCTATCGTTTTACCCTCAACGTGTAGGACGGGGCCGAATTTTTTTAAATCGAACTCCGGGTTCGGTCGCTGTCCATCGGGTACTTTTGCTGCGACCCAGACGACCAAAACCGCGACCAATATTGTATGCTTTTGCATTGTTTCTGTTCAAAGTCAAGTTTTACATGATCGCACAGGTAGGTAATCGTCCCACACCTCTCTCTCCCAATCTCCGACGACCGAATGAACTTTTTCCACCAGCCACGTTTCGCGCGCATTTTTCCCACCACCTCCTCCTCTCCCTGCTTCTCAGACTGGTTTGGATATCAACAAACAGCCTCTTATGATACAGGCCTTCTCGTCTGTATTTTGTATATCTTCCTGTTTTTATGAAATAATTGTAAATACATTTTACTCTATTTGTATGCCTGAACGATATTATTTTATGTACAATATTTTTAGTGTTTTAATTTAGAAATTCTAATTAAGGTATATGTGCACACTTGAGAATTTTTTTTTTGTCAACAAGTTTTTATTTCTTGCATTAGATATCATCTACTATTATTATTATTATTTTTTTTTTTTTTTAAAAAGGATAAATAAGATTTTGCAAATTAATTATTTATCACTAATATTATTAAATTATACTTAAATTTATAATTAATTAATATCTTTAAATTAATTACATGATTTAATATTGAATTATATAAATACTGTAATATTTATTAGTATTTTTTTATTATTAATAATCATTTATTTGCTAATTGTAGCCTTAATTAGCAGCCATTTACATATGCGATAACATTCATTCTATTCAATTTATAGATACGGTATAATATAAACTGGAAATTAAATATACATCAGAGTCTCGTTAATAGCAGTCGCTAATCTTCGAACCCCGCTAGTCCGGACATCCGATTAATCCGGGCGGATTTAAAAACAAGTCAAAAAACGTGCATCAATTTTAAAACCTACTCTATGTTTTCTTTGATACGGTACAATCGATAAACTTGGAATTTCAATCAATAATTCCTAAATCAATTCGTAGATTAAAAAAGGGTAGGCCCACATTGTAGTATTGAGACTGAAAAAGTCATTTTTATGATTAAAAACACCGATTTTAGTAGTTTTACACACATCTAAAACTTGTTTTACAGGTATTTTAAAGCTTATTCTGTTTAATCCGGACTTTCGACGATCCAGACGGGATCCGGTTCCATCAAGTCCAGATTAGCGAAACTCTAGTGTACTTATCTTCTAAGTACACTAAAGTCTCGATAATCCGGACTTAATTGGACCGGACCCCGTCCGGATAACCGAAAGTCCGGATTAAACGAAATAAGCTTTAAAATGTCTGTAAAATAAGTTTCAGGTAGGTAAAATTATTATGAATACATACACCACTCGATTTGTATCCAGGTTGGGGTTATAGGGGGTTGAGACCCTCTGGAAATGTAGTCAGCCCCCCTGAAAAATATTTTTTTCTCAAAAGAAAATATTGTAGAATTTTATTTTAAATTTTTTGTTTTGTATGAAATTGTACATGAAAATGGAAATTGTTCTTCGACGTTAAAATATGTTCAAAATAGCTTTATACTGTAGATCTTGTGTATATAATATTTTTTACAGAGGTTTGAATTTTCATATATTTTATAATACGGATAGGGAAAATTCTAGAGAGGTATACTAAAATGTTTTTGTTTGTTTGTTTTTTGGTTTTATGGCTCAAAGACTACAGTGGTCATGCTGCGCCGGGACCTACTGTTTTCCGAGGAATCCGAACCTCTTAAGGCCTAGGGAACCAAACCCCGGACTACAGTGAGCAGTGCGATCTTTATGAGATCTCTGAGTAAGCGTTCTTTTTGCACTGCTGGGAGTCGAACCCGGATTAGCGGCGCACTAGGAGAACGCGTTACCACACTGCGCCACCGCAGGGCCTGCTAAAATGTATAAGTTTTCAATGCAAAATTTGCGTTAAGAAATTTATTTAGTATTATTAAATATATTAATAAAATACATCAAAATATTTAAGAATTTTAAGCCCCCTGTAACTTCAGTCCCCACCTGTAAACAGTGTCTATCTACAGGCCTATATACTACTCCTTGTAAAACAAATAACATATTCAATATCTTCACATAATTTGAGCAGGGGCTTTTTTAACAACTAACAGTTAAAAGAATAATTGTGGCAAGATTTATTCTGACTCATTGCGTATCAAGGCCGTAACCAGGATTTGATTTCGGGGGGTCCAACAATGTTTACAATATGTATCGATGCAATCAATGCAAGACCAGAGCCGTGCTTAGGGGTGGGTGCCAGCTGGGCGGCCTCCCAGGGCCGCCAAAATTTAGGACCACCAAAGAAGGGTAGTGCAAGTACCAAGAAATCAGCTTTGTTTTGTCAAAGCGTTTTTCAGGGCCGCTAACACCATAATCCCAGCCCTGGCTGGTGCCAAGTCCCATTAAAAATTTAGTTTCGGGAGGGGGGGAATGGTCCCTAAGATTCCCCCCTCTGGGTACGGGCATGGGGTGGATGTATAGACGTAGGTAGAGATTTATCAGCGTAGAGGTTCAAAATTATTGAGGGGGAGTAAGCACATACAGTAGACCCTGCGTAAAGTGCCCACCTTTAGGATTGGACTGCAATGGTCATCATAGACAGGCGGTCCCTGTGCACGACAGACTTTGGTATAAGCATAATTAAGTCACTACCAGTTCTCTCTCATAAAAAGTGGTCAATTCATTCAAGTGGTCAATTCATTCAAGTGATCAATTCATTCAAGTGGTCAATTCATTTAAGTGGTCTATTTACCAAAGTGGTCACTTTACCATATTCCACTGTATACATACATCTAAACATACAATACATATACATACATGTAAACATTACAATATATGTAAAATTTCAATATATTTTAAATTATTGAGGAAGAGAAGCTATAATTATAAATTATATGAGATATACGAGTATATTATATACATATATATAATTATTGAAATAAATATTTTTATTCGGTTTATGACCTTCTGAACATTCTTCCATAGATTATTCACAGAAACATTTCAAATACTAAACGTGTCAAGGGTTCGTTTTTTATTTTTTGTTGTAATAAATAAAATTTTGTAAATGATAATCTAAAATCGTGATGCAAAAATAAGCAATAAATAAAACAGTTTTCAGCATTTTCAGGAAGAATTCTATTGTATTTTCTTCTATATGTATTGTCTGCTTCTGAAATCAAATGTTCACTGAATACTATACGTGCAAAGGCAGAAAGCTATTGTTTTGCCAAGTATGCAAGTTTGAGAAACATTTTTGAATTTGTTTTCCACCATTTTAGTGGACATTCCATCCTTTCTAGCTAAAAATATCTATTCCAGGAAGGCATTCACTTCTAGTATATGAGGTGAATTTTCGTTTGATATTCATGATTTCCTAATCTCAGGAAAGAGTTTTCGTATTTCTCGTGAATTTCAGCTTGGTTTGCAACTATTTGTATTTTCTCATTACATCCAGTGTCCATAGTTTCCATTATTAAGCATAGTAAATTTCCCCACGAAAATTTACAAAAAAATCGCCCGGTGGCTTTGTGTGTTGACCATTATTTGGCAATTGCGTTATCCTTGAGAAGGATAATAATATCTTACATAATTTTCATAAGTGAAATGAGCTTCGTTTTAATACTTCGTTCTTTCACATCTGCTTCATTAAAAAAAAAAGCAAGTTTAAACCGTGAGTACAAAAATGTCGCATTTGAATAATAATACTCTTTTTCCAAATTATGTACAATGATATTTGTTACTGTATCAACATAAAAAAAATGGTTTGGAGAGAGAGAGAATTTCGTTGGTATACCATCAGCAGTCATTGGTATTATTACAGATGAGAAACATTTTGTATAACTTTACTTCTTTAGCCGTTGTGTAGCAAATCAAAAATTATGGGGGGCTTAAATGGTTTTGAAGATTATGTGACGAAAGCTGAAAGAGTAATGTTTTTTATGTCCAATGGTTGCTTGAGACTCTGAATCCTCCATTTTTTACGTCATTACTCCGAATCCCCCATTTTCTACGTCATTGTTCCTTAGCACTCTTTAGTACCGCTTTAGTAACCGTCTCAAAGGGATTTAACAAGTTCAAAGTGCTTTCTAGAAGTGTGTACTGGTTTGCAGTTATTTATGTCTTAAAATTTTGATGTATACAGGGTGATTCAGAACTAATGGAACAAACTGAAAGAGGTGGTAAAGAACATCAAATAAGCCATATTTGGCGAAATTATGTCCGAAAAGGACCGGATTTGGCTGTAGAGTGAACGTATTATTGACATCCATCTCATTTCTATGTAGGCAATGACATGACCAAAATAAATTTTTGACACATAATTTAATCGATTGCAGCTGGGATAAAAAAAATATCGAAAATTGCCTTCCCTGGCATTGAGTAGTGTTACTATTTAGTCATCACAGGTATGGAAAATGATTCTTTTACCATACTGGAGGCAACTGGAAATTGTCAAGCATGCGTAATTGATGAAGGACATAAAAAAACCCAAAAAACTTTGGTCCAGTGCATCAATATGCAAAAATGAGCCCTTCTGGAATGACAGGGATATTATTATTATTATTATTATTATTATTTGCATCCACATTAGCTGATCATGTAACAAAATTTGGAAAAATCGCCAGTCCAGCCTAGAACCATATTGGAAAAGATACCACCACTACTACAATCCAAAACATACCATGTTTGGCGCAGTATAGCCCAGATGCTCTTGCGCCATAAAAAAGCCAAACAAACAACCAAACAACAATCCAAAACAACTTCCCCGTGGCCAAATTTATGCAATTGGGGAATTTATGGATCAAACGTGAGCCTTACGTTTGGGCCATACAATAGCAACTCAGGGTCAGAGAAGGAAATTTAGGTTTGTTTGTTTTTTTCTGCATTATCAGGACACTCACTTATATAGCAAAAAAAATTTTTTTGTTTTTGTAATTGCCTACATAGCAATGATGTGGATGTAAATAATACTTTCACTGTACAGCTAAACCTGGTCCTTTGCGGACGTGGGGATTTCACCAAATATTTGACGTCCTTTACCAACCCTTTCAGTTTGTTCCATTAGTTCTGAATCACCCTATGTAAGGAAACTGTATTCTTACGTTCAATTAAACGTTCAAGCACGTAACAGGTTCTGTTTTAATGTGTTGGCATATCTTGAATCAACTTTTTTGCCTTGGATACAAAGTTTCTTAATTTGATTACCCTTCAACCTAGAATACGCTAGAGATAAATGGTTAAAGTGGCCAATATTCTTCTTAATTAAAACAATCATATCACTTATTGGTCTTTCTGAAGATAATGTATCTGCCAGCACTAAATGCAAACAGCAATATTTAAATTTTACATTTACTCTATTCAGATCTTTCACCATGTTGCTTCCACCACCCTCCAGGAAAAGCTGGATTCTGTTGTTCAAGTACATCATATGAATAATAAAAGTATAAATCTAAAGAATTAAAAAAAAATAGAACTTAATTTTATTCTCACTTTAAAATCCAATGAATACGTTTTGTTTACATTTATGTGGAAATTTAAAGGAAGTTAGTATTTAGCTGCAGAATATTTTTGTATTTGGCCTCGAAACTATCCAAATATTTGGTATTCGACCAAATCACTGTTCGTGACGTACGTAATTTAAATTTCTAACACGCACGCACGCACGCATATACACACACACACACACACATATATATATATAAAAGTTTTCCTCGCCCATTCTTGGCGGAAACAGGCTTTGGGACGGGCAGAGCGCCATGTTCCCAAGCCTCTTTTTACATCACTTCTTAATGTGCCATGTCTAGAAACTTCCTGACAATGTGACACGTGTTTAGGATTGTGGCTTTTTGTATTTCAATGTAGGTGTTTGGGTCAATGTTGAGTATCTCCAAATTCGTCGCAAGCGTTTTTGGTACTATCCCTGTTGCTGAGATGACTAACGGGATGATGAGGATCTTTTCCATACCCCATATATCTCGTACTTCATGTCTGAGATCTTGGTACTTGGTGATTTTCGTTGTGTAGGTTGTCTGTATGTTATTGGTGTTGGGTACTGCTATGTCGATTAAGTACGTGGTCTTATTCGATTTATCGACGAGGGTTATGTCAGGACGGTTATGTGGGACTGTCTTGTCTGTTATGATTGCTCTATATATATATATATATATCATCATATTCAACCATTATCTATCCACTTCTGGATGAAGGTATCTCCAAATGTTTCCACAAAAGTCTATCATGGGCCATTCGTTTCCACGTCAACCCCAACCTGTTTTCTTATTTCATACACCCATCTAGTTTGAGGACGTTT